>JARJLF010001162.1:0-96279 GCA_029378395.1 Mycena leptocephala
TGTAACTCTCAATCAGGAAAGCAGTCAAACTAGCGGCAAAAAGACCCGCCTTGACTGGTCAGAGAACTTGGTCTGTTCAGAAAATACATTACTCACAAAAATCAGCATCCCCTCCATGTTGTTTTTCCAGCTCTCCACAAGTTCCTATCATACTTCTCTGCCTCCGATATGTAGACAGACCAAAGCCGACCCGCAGCAGCATCATGGCTGGGATCCCTATCTGAGGCCGTGCCAGCGAGAAGTGCGGACATATTCATCGCAGGTTGGTGCTGCTGTGGGTGCTGCGAAGGTGGACGGACACGTGTCGATGAGATTTCAGTCACGGCAAGATGTCAGCACTAGATCAGAATCTGATTGGAAGGCTTCAAAAATTAGAAGCCGTGGGGCGTTAGATCTATTTTCTGCCAGCTTTCCGGAAAGAGATCAAAAGGTTGGCGGATCCGAAACCGGCACCAACTTCCGTCACCGCAGATGAACTGAAGGATGTTTTTGAGAAGCGACTGCAGTTCTGCCTCCTCAGTTCGACTCGGCATAACATAAAATCAACCAGGTTTTAGCAACATTGTTGCCCGAGAAGACCGAAGACACCACCCCGGAAGGTTTCTTTTCACATGCCAAAAGGGTTCTTTCCGGGTCGTTTGACTTTTTAGATCCGTACGGTCCTTCATCTCACCAAATACTCTTAATTACAATTCCATAGATATTTCCTGACAACGGTTCTCACTAGATGTTCCAGAAGCCCAAATTCGAAGATATTTCACGAAGTGCAGACTGTGAACCTCTCTCGACTGTGTAACCGAATGGTTGCAAATGAGGAGTCTCACGGCAATACTCACCACTGGACACTGAATGGCGGTTATCTCAGCCCCATCGTGAACTGGATTCGGGTGGGATACTACACAGTAATAGGAAGCTCATCCACCCTTGTAGAAGTTTCCCGAGCCTCCGGCGCCAACCATTGCTTTCTGGGAGAAGCAGATAGAAGATATAGAATGGTGCATAGACATTCATGGTTTCCAGTCATAGTTTGTGTTACCAGGTGGTGACCACAACACGCCGTCAAGTTCTTCTTCCTTGACCCTCGATCCGCGTTACCGTTGTCAGACTCGTATACTTCCGCGTAATTTAGTTGGTGGTTCTCTTCTTGTGTGAGGTCCCGGTATTTCAGAGGTAAAAGACCCCGCTAGAGTCGCCAAGGAACCATGTAGTTCGCACGGAAGTGGGCGGGTGAGGTATTGGATTCAAGACAAGCTCAGGAACTACCTGCTCGCTGGCTACTTTAAATAGTATTGCACCGTACTCGTCCCTTGTATCTAAAAAGGACAAGTTGAGCCTTCGCTTTGCTCTGGCACAGGAAGTCATTAGTTACTTTTCTCCATCTCCTAACGGCACCACCTTAATACAACCGGATGACCCTAGATCTCTCGAGCTCAAGCCTCAGCAGCTCAAAACCTATTCTCTAAATAAATTTTACGCACCCAGGTCTTCACGCGTTAAAAAAAATTCCAGAGGGAAATTATGGCCCTCCCGACTCGTGTGATAATACATCCAGTCATGTAATATTAATGATGCATTGGAGTCACCCCACGTCACCACACGTTGTCTCCACGCTGAATCCTCTCAACCGCACTTTTTATTTTAGATCTCCCAATTGAACAACACTTTCCAACTTGTCATATCTTACAACATACGTGCTGGTACACCAGACAAAATAAAACAGTGCTCAATTCGCTACAGCAGACCCATCCCCATCGCCTCGAGCAAGGCATTCATCCTCCAACTTCGTCAAGAACTTCCTCCGTGGTTGACCATGAATTCAGGCCCGAGGTCCTGGCATCTGAAATTTCGGCACACGAGACCGATCGCACATGGGCATGGCATTGGAAGTCCAAAGCCGCATAGGTCCTCAACCTGGCCCCGATTCTGGCAGGTCTGCAACGCGTTTCATCCTCGATATCAGCATTAACACACTCACTCAAATGAGTAGGATTCTCACTCGTACGAAGAGACCAGTGCAACACTGTCCGAAATCATTGCAGACTCGTGCCGGTCCACACCTTGTTTGCCCAGCGACACGCAGCCCGAGGACAGCGAGGAGGACGAAGGGGACTTGGACGCGAAACAACATGGACTTGTGGGAGTGGGTAGAACTGACTTGAAGCCGGGAGGCTTTTTATACGGACATCTCGGGGATACTCGACACGGGTAGTACGGGTACGCCGCCGCCACGGATCGCTACAAGACCCCTCCCGATTCGTCCCTGTTCAACTCCAAAGTTCCTCCAGCTTCGAAAATTGCACGCGCCACGGATCTTGGTCGTTTTAGCCATCTGCTTGCCTTGAATACATCAGTGCATGCCCGCGTTTAATTCTATTTCTCAAATCTTCCTTTCTTGTTTCAGATATTCGCTGAAATTTTCCGCGTCCGCCGCTCGCTATCTCCGCCGCGTGTCAATGCCCTCTCTTCTTTCATATGATTCCCTCCCCCCCCCGCCCCCTGGTAAAACCCTCGCCATTTGGTTTAATTCGCCCAGCTTTAGTTAAATCAGTTCCTGACGCGACGTGTATATTTCGGCACATCTGCAAGGGTCTTCTACTATTCCAGCGTTCCGGTGCTAATGGGTTCAAATTGGGTTCGAGTCAGGTCCGGAAAAGTTCGAACCTGAACGAACCTGCAATTTATGCTGGGAGAACTGGGAAGGAGGAGGAGGATATATTACTGCAGCGGTTCCTATAAGGAACAAGCAGGTATTGTACCGACATACACGAAGGCTTAGGCAATTCCTATGATTGCCAGGCCATATAGAAGATTTTAAAAGATGGTGTTCTCTCTCATTGTGAGGGTAGACTACTCCCTTAGACTAGAGTGAGATTTTGAACATTTCTGGCATTGATTAAAATTATTTGAAAGAACTTTTTAGACCGGATGATAGCTCATATACCTTTTACTTATCCGCGATCAAAGTTCGCCAAGTTGCAGTCGGCGTGTGAAATATCGACAAATGGTTCAACAAATTTATGCCTGCCTATAAGGCCATGCTCAGGTCCAACCAAAAGTTATTACTGTTGACATTTATAAGGGAGTAAGTGCTGTATTGTGTGGTTTTTAACAGTCAAATTACCTCACAATCTCCTTAGAGACAACCTTGGGGTTCGCACCAGTTCGAACATTCGAACCTGTTCGTAGAAATCCAAAACTTGCGAACCTCGAACCGCACCCAGGATTCGGTTCGATCTCCATCGAACCTGAATTCGCGTTCGAGATCTGTTCTGAACCTAACCCCGGCTACACTACTGTCGAGCAAGACAGGGGTCTCTGCAACAACTCGTGAATCTTCTCTCTACCATTTTATTCTACTTAGCCTTCACCGGGAATAACATATCATGGTTTCCCCTCATCTCACGGCCTGGCACTGCGAGAGCGAAAGGATGGAATCTCTTGTTTCACTTGGTTATTTTGGCCTTGAGCTTGAGCAATGGTCCGAACCGGGGTTGTTTAGCTCTTCGTCCGACACTATCGCATTTGCGAACTCCGATCACAATCTCCCTTGCAGCTTATTAGAGAGCTTGTGCCCAAGCGGCATGCCGCTTTGTGCATTGTGCAAAAGTGGCATGTAGCATTTTACAAATTCTGCCTGGTAGTCAAATTCCCACACCCCAATGCTATTACACAGTCGTAATGGCCTTTAGAGGGAGGGAAAAAAAAGCTGCATGCCGCTTGGTCACAAGCTCTCTATTACTCAGCTTGAGGTTCCCGAGTCGAGCTGGCATTTGGTCACGTAATATCTCGGCACCTGCAGATACGACTCTTTAACCAGGAGGGTGTGGTGGAACCGCACAAATTTCGCTTGCCGTTATGACTACACCATCGCTTTCGAATCCTGTACTTTTGGGACCCAACAAAAAAAAAATCGCGCAATCTCATTGGATTCGAGAACAGCTGTACGGTAAAGAACGGTTATTTCATACTTTGGGATTTGAACATGCAGGCCCAGGCTGACCCCCCAAAAAAAGGAACAGAGATCGAAGATTCAAACACGGGGAATCGAACCCCGGTGGCCTCCAGGAACTATACCTTCACGGGTTCATCATACGAGACCGGTCTAAGTACCCTGCACCATATCCGATTCTTTTACCTCTACAAAGTTCGCTAGGTTAGCATTCCCCTGGGGTGGGCGCCCGAGATACCCGAAACGAATCAACTTGACTACCCAAGCTCAAGCGCTCACATATATATTAGTTTGAACAAGTTTCCGGACGAGCCAAAAATTCAGGAACCCTCTTGGTCGAAGGCGTTGGATCGAAATCTACCCGACTTCGCTTAGATCCTCTGACACAGTGCTGAACGACAGAGGAAATAAAGATGAGGCTCTACGACAAATATTCGGACACGGGGAGTCGAACCCCGCTCTGCCTCCAACATCATTGGAAATTTCTTTATAAGACGAGAGGCGGTGTACCCTACACCATGTCCGATTTCTCGTACTGTTAGAAACCTCACTAAGCCGTAGCAATTTGCAACATTCCAGTTAGGCTATTCGTCAATGAACACAATTGCAAGACGCCCGATGCACTCAAAATAATAAATATTCAACCTCACTAGTATGCCATTGATATTATGAGACTACCTATTGAACCTTTTTCCGCGTTCGAAAGGGGGGGAGGTTTCTGCGAGACGAGCATTACAAATCGAGGGGAAAAACCAGAGATCCATTCATTCGGACACGGGAAGTCGAACCCCGATCTGCCTCCAACAATCTTGTCTGCCACCACACACATGTTGGGAGGCCGTGTACCATACACATGTCCGACTGCTTTCACCCTACGGAGTGCGTCAGAATCTCAATTTTCTGCAACCAGACAAATATTGACAGTGCACAGCATGCCCAAGATTCCCGACCGCAAGGATTCAAGCTCACTCGTATGCCATAGATATTATGAGATTCTCTCCATCGAACCTTTTTCCGCGCTCACAAGTCGGATCTTTCTGCGAGCCGGGCATTGCCAAAAAAACAATGCAGAATATCAGGGCATTCATTCGGACACGGGGAGTCGAACCCAGGTCTGCCTCCAACAATCTTGCGTGCCAATGATAGCATGTTGGAAGGCCGTGTATCATACACCACCGATTCCTCGTACTGTTACCAAGGCTGTAGTACCTTGCATTATTCCAACTAGATTATTCACAAATGACCAATGAACACAATTGCACTGAGACGCCCGATGCCCCCGGACTTCACTACTAGTAGTATGCCCCCATTGAACCTTTTACGCACTCACAAGTCAGATATTTCTGCGAGGCGTGCATCACAAAAAAAAAAAGGAATATCAACGTGCCATTCGGACACAGGGATTCGAACCCAGGTCTGCCTCCAACAATTTTGTATGCCACCAATGACACATGTTGGGAGGCCGTGTACAATACACCATGTCCGACTGTCTTCACCCCAACGAAGTTCATTAGCTTAGCCCTTTTTGGGACACTAACCGAATTCAGCAAAAATTTGTATGTTAAACATCACGGTTGCGTTGTACTTCGGGCTTTGAACACCCAGACCTGGGCTCAAACTAAGCGGCCGGGCCAAAAAAAAAAGAAGGACGAGGGATCAAAAATTCGGACACGGGGAGTCGAACTCCAGCAATCGCCTTATTCAAGTGTATGTTGGGAAGCCATATACCCTACAGCATGTCCGACTGCTTTCAACCCTACGAAGTTCATTAGCTTAGCTATTTTCTTTTTGCAACACCCCAAAATTTGCAAGTGAAACATCACGGTTGTATTTTGGTATTTGAACACGCAGGCTTAATCTGACTCCAAAAATAAGTCTAAAGGAAGCTTGCGGTCACATTCGGACACGGGGACTCGAACAAGTAAGAAGTAAGAGTCCATTAGACTGGCATAGCCCCGCGAACGCAGTACAGAGATGATACTCGTACAGATAAGTCAAGTATCCATATCCCAACCCAGCCGAATCCCACAGGCCTAATCAAACAACGACCCACGATCGTCGAACGCAGACCCGCGATCCTTGAACCCGCGGCCGAACCCGGAATCGTCGAACCCGCTACCGAACGCGGGATGGCGCCTCACGCCCTGGGGGAAGTTGTGAGTGACCGGCTCGGATCAGAGCGCCGCGCGGGGGGTGGGTGGGTCAGTCAAGCTATCATCGGGGGAAGAAAGAACGCAGACAAAGGAAGGGAGAATGCAATGAGAATGAACGCAGATGGAAAACACTCACATCAACGATAACGTAACATTATCCCCACGCACCTTCGCCTTGATCTGCTCGTCCACCTCCAGATTCAGATCCAGCGCAGCTTCAACGCTCCTTTCTTCTTTCGCCCCCGCCGCCCCCGCCTCCTGAGGACCGAGCCGAGGGTGTTTCCGAGGATTTGGCCTGCCTGCTCGGGGAGTTGTTGTTGGGGAACGGGCACGGGCACGGGTGATTGCTGCGACTGTGAAGACGCCGACGCAGACGAGGACTGCGATTGGGATGGGGGAGCCCGCCGCCGCCCCCGATCGTGCCGCTGCGAGGTTCTTGTGATGTTTGTCGGCACTGGGACCGCGACGCCTCGCGCGAGAGCGGCAGTAACCATGGCCAGCTTATTATACCGGAGCTGACGTTGCCTGCTGTGCACGTTCCGCCGAAGCCAACGGGACGCGGGAGAAGAGAAAGAGAGAGTGGATTTGAAAGTCCCGATCACCCGCCTGCTAGTCCTCGGCCCGCGCCACCGCCGCGCTGTGCGTCGACAACCCCAGCGGGTGGGTCGTCGAGGAGGACGGGCTGAGTGTGTTGCACGCCGAGTCCGCGTGCGGGATGACGGCGCGCATGACAAATCAAGCGGCACACTCGAGCTCGTCATGCTCGGTGAGAACGTGCATCAGGTATGTTCTCTCTTCATCCTGTTAAATGAACCTAACACCACACCGCAGCTCTCTCTCCCCACAACCACGCACCGCATCCTCACGCCCTTCCGGCGCATCGGCGCGCTGCTCGCCCTGCCCGTGCTTTCTTCTCCAGATAGGGAGGAGGAGGAGGCGCTGTTGAGGGGATGGTGGAGAGCGTGGGGGTGCCGATTTATAGGGCGTTGGTGGTTGTGCTTCCATGTGCCGAGGCGTCTACGCACACCGCGTGGATTCTGGCGTATTCCCCAGCATGTCTAATTCCTCGTCTACGGCTACGTCTAATCCTCCTCCCCCTCTTCCACATGGTCACCCTCACGAAGTCGAAATCCCCGCAACCCTGCGCGCGCTCGTGCCCGTCGTTTTCCTCGCTCCTCCTCCGCCTGTGCCTGCTTCCTCCTCCCGTTCTCCTGCGGCCGAGGCTTCCCCCGTCGAAGACGGAAACGAAGATCCGAACGACGGCGAAGATGAGAACGACACGACCCTCACCCTCGACGCAGAGGCCGAGCGGGCCTCGCCGACTGCGCGCCTCCCTCCACTTTCACCACGACCACGACCTTCTCATACGGAGCGCGAACCCACCGTGACGTATCCCCCTCACCCTCCCGCTCCCGCTCCTTCACCCTCCAAGGGAGTGCAAATACGAGTGCAAATACGAGCGGGAGGAATATGAAGGACACGTACACACCTACGCCCTCCGGCGCCTCCTCGGGCTCCACGCGCCTTCCCCCTCCCCGTCCTCTCCCTCTCCCTCCTCCTCTTCTTCCTCCCCTGTTTGTCATTCATTTTCTTTGGCTCTTCGGGAAGCGATGGGGGAGACGCGACGTTAGACGGCGGCATTAGTGGTGATGGTGAGAGGATGCCGGTGGATAATGTCTGCGGGGTCGGCGATCGAGTCCAATCTCGGCGATCGAGGGAGAGCTGGGGAGGGTCACCGGTCAATCCTGGAGAGGTATTGGGATCGACTTCGATATTGTGATGGACAGGAGTCTTGCTGGGTTATCACGCTCACCAGCGTGGATCTCTCTCCTCACTGGAATCGAGGGAGACGCTCGTCATTTGTTCTCGCGAGCGTTCCGTTCCTGCATACAGGCTGGGCTATGACGCGTGCATTTCCTCTCGCTGGAATCAAGGGAGACGCTCGTCCGTTTTTTCTTGCTCTCGCTCGCGTTCCGTTCTGCATGTCGTGGCTGCGCTACGCCTCCGCGAGGTGATGCGCAGGGCAAGTCTCCGCGAGGGTCGAGCGCTCGCTCCTTTGCCTCTTCCTCGCGATGCGGTCATAACGTGCGCACTCGCAATGTGGTAGAGCTATGCGCCAGTCCGACTTCATCGCGCGGTGTCCGCGTTGGAAGCTCGTTTGCGTTGCTCGCTGTCTTTCTTCCTTGTTTCCACTATCTCCGCGCCATGTGGCTGGTCCACTGCGCACCTGTCCCCCACTTTCTAATTATGTTCTTCTGCTATGCGCTAGTTGCGCGTCGTGACTCTTGGTGCCACCTCGTCTGTTCCTGGCGGCGATCTCCCGTGGCTCGGCATCGTCCGCGTGCTTCCCCCAAAAATAATTATTTTGTACGACTTGTAATTCAAACCCATCTACATATAGTTTTTACCTTTTGGGGGAATCGTTTTTGAGGTCTGCGAGCGCCATAGCGAGTATGCACGGCGGTCTGCGGAGGCCGGTCAGCAAAAATAATTGGCGAGCTTCCAGCTTTACTAGTCTGATGGAGGTGACAATCATGTCGATGTTCAAACCAATCTATCTAAAAGTACGAATACATTGACAACATCTCTAGCTTGGGTCTAACTTGACCCTACGACAGATCTTAACATAGAAATGCAGTGTTGAGGTCCTTGGCTTGGCTCGGGTTTAGCGATAGGACATAACAGAGCCTCTGAGTCTGTGGTGCATATAACGGCGCAGCATGCGTGCGTGCCTACCCATCACAAATCATATGCCTCACTCAAGGCCTCACCACAGCACCACCGAACGCTTGGATACAGCCATAGCATGGTTGACTCCAGCTGTAGCACTGTTGGATGAGATTCACGACGGTTTTGGCACCCCCTTTATCCAGGCAATTTCAAGCGCAACTCTGTCATTGATCAGTACTGTGCAGGTAAAGATGCCAAAGCAAAGAATTTTCCCGTCATTCTTACATGTGTAGCAGAATGTCAAGAAGAATAGAGACAAGTGCATGGAACTTCTTACAAACATCCACACACTACTTTACGGAATTGTCGACCTCCATTTAAAGTCCGAGCCCAGGGGATCCCTGTCGCCTGCATTCTTGGACCATGTTGGGGATTTCAGCAAGTGAGGCTATTTGGGGTCCGAGTTTTAATGCCGAACACTCATAGAATACTACAGAACACTTCAAAAAATACTTTTATTTGTTGAAGCGCAACAAGATGGAAACAAATTCAAGAACTTCTTCCGCCAGACCGAGCTGGCTAGGCTCCTGGAGGACTGTAATATCGGGCTAGCGCGGGCTTCTGAAATGTTCAAGGTACGGGTGAGGTAGTAGTGTGTATTGCGGCTTATAGGTATTCTGGTAGATACAGTCGGAGGCAATCAATTTTAGCAGCATCGATGAGATGAAGAAACAAACAGAAAAGATGCACACTGAAATCATGGAGTTGATATCAACCTTTCCTGACAGCCCAATTTCCGATGCATCTTCCTCGGTATGTGCTAGAATCCTTTCTCTTATTGAACCAAGAGTGATCTCAGAATCAGATATTCCAGCGGGCCAATGAATCACGGGCCAGCTCAAATTCACTCTCTATGTTACCCTCAGAGCCAAAGATTTTCCATGGTCGAGAATCTGAGCTGGGGGAGATTGTAGCGGGTCTTGCACTTCAGCCAGCCAGAATTGCAATACTGGGTGCAGGTGGAATGGGCAAAACAAGCCTTGCCCGAGCTGCCCTCCATCATCCTGACGTTATCCACAAGTATGAACATCGTGTCTTTGTTGCCGCTGATTCCGTCACAAACGAAAGAGAGCTGGCTACACTCATTGCAGTTCATTTAGGACTGCGACCAGCAAAGTACATTGTACAGCAAGTTGTTCAACATTTTTCAAAAGGCTCACCATGCTTGTTAGTTGTGGACAATCTGGAAACAGTCTGGGAGCCGCTTGATTCCCGTGGGGATGTCGAGGAGTTTCTGTCGCTACTCACAGACATCAAGCACCTGACATTGATTGTAAGCATGCTATATTCCTTCATGACCATTGCTGAAGAGGCCCTTTAGATCACAATGCGTGGGGCAGAACGACCTGGCAAAGTCTCCTGGACTAGACCCTTTCTGCTGCCACTTCAGCCTCTGTCAGATGATGCTGCTCGGAAGACCTTTGTTGATATCACAGACAACTCTCATAATAGCAATGACATTGCTCGCCTCCTTTCCCTCACAGATAACATGCCTCTAGCAGTGGATCTTATTGCCAATTTAGCATACTGTGAAGGCTGCAATGATATCCTAGCACGCTGGGAGACGGAAAAAACTTCTGTTCTCTCAAGCGGTGGTGGCAGACAGTCTAATTTGGATGAATCTATTTCCCTCTCACTCTCCAGTCCACGTATCACTGCTTTATCTGGGGCAAAAGAATTATTGAGTCTGCTGTCAATTCTTCCAGATGGACTGTCGGATAGTGACCTTCTTCAAAGTAAATTGCCTATCAAAGACATTCTAGCTTGCAAGGCTGTCTTGCTGCGTACTGCTCTTGCATACACTAATCATACTAAAGCTCGATTGAAGGTCCTAGTACCAATTCGAGAATATATGCAGCACCACTACCCTGCATCTCCCTCTTTTGTTGAATGTATCAGCATAAGGTTTCACGACCATCTGAAGTTTTGGGAAAAACATCATCATCAACAGTCGGGTGCTGGTGTTTATAGGCAGGTCATACCAAACCTTGCAAACATGCAGAATGTTTTCATGCTAGAGCTCCAGCCAAATAATCTACGGTTGGAGAATGCAATGGATTCTGCCGCAATCCTAAATGAGTTCGGATTGTTCATAGGACACAGTCCAAACCCAAGTGTAGACTATCTTTTGAAGCATTATTCCCATCCAAAAAACCCCAGACTTGAAGTGCGCATGATTACTGTGCTATTTTACATGTATCATGTTGACATTGAAGATGTTGACCGCCTGGTGAACCAGGCAGAAGATGACTTCGACCAGTTTGATGACCCTTTCATGAAATGTGAGGGCCAGTCAATGTCTTCACAATTCACTAACCATACATATGCATAGGCAGACTTTATAACACTGTTGGACGCTATTTTCTCTATGGCAACATTCCTCGAGCTACACAATTTTTGAATGCTGCACAGAAGTTGGCAGCATCATGTCAAATTAGTAGGGCGGAGTGCTATGCACTGCTGATGATAGGCTATTGTGAGAAGCATGCAGGGAGTTACTCTGCAGCAAGAATGAATGCTCGCAAAGTACAGAAGCTCGCAAAGTTGGATGCAAATGTGTGTTTTGAAGCGATGGGACTGCATTTGGAAGCCACGGTCTGCAGTGCCATAGGAGACTACAGGCTTCCAATCCCTCTCTGTGTCAGGGCAAGGAAACTTCTCTCTCTCTGTGGGCTTGATGGGTCATCAACAGAATACTCTGTTCTGAGCACTATGGCAGAGGCTTATTATCAGAAGTCAGAGTATGCAGAGGCTCGGAAGATCTACATGGATATGGAAAATGCAATCTCTGATCAAGAGTTGCCAACAGCTCATGCTTTAGCCATCCTCAGTACAACAAGAATTGATATTATGATTGGTGAAAGCACAGATCATATTCTCCAGATTGTGGATAATGCAAAGAGGATATTTGTGGCCAAGGGAAGTTTCTGTAACTTGGTGATGTGTGATATAATCCTGGCCAACCTTGAGCTTCAAAGGGGAAATGCTGCCATGGCCAAACTATTGCTCTGCCAGTCCTTCAAAACCAGGTGCTGTAAGCGATTGATTACTGCTTCAGTGGAGGAACTTGCAAATTTGAACAACTGGGGGATTTCAGACATTGATTGGGTATCTGGGTGGGCGACTATTTTCCTAGGATATGCACTTAAATATGAAGACAAGTTTGCAACACACAAGGCCTTGTGCAATCTGGGAGACATCTTTATGGCTGATGGAGATTTGAACACAGCTTTTGGTTTGTTCACTGTAGCATTGGAGGGATTTACTTGGATGGATGTGCACCATAGCAGAGCTGAGTGCATGTTGCGTCTTGGTAAGATTTCACAGCATAGAGAGAGGTTGGAGGAGGCAATTGCATTCTGGAAAGCGGCGGGACCACTGTTTGAACGTTCATCCCAGGCCAAAGATGTTGCACACATTAATACCTTGGTTTCCAGCCTTGAGCAGGAGGCAGAACAGAAACACACAGAACACCTGGCCCATCTGACCACATTTGGTGCCCCAAATACTTTGGTCCAGAATCAAATCAAGGCCTCAGTGGAAGCAGTTGCTGACATGAAGGAGAAATCTGAGGGCAGTAGCAGTGTTGATGTTATATCCATGCACACACACTCCTCGCTGCTTCTGGCCCTACCTGGTCATCCCCCAATTTCCGGCTTACCGGAAACTGCTTGGGCCTTCTGCCAATCTGTTCCGACGGATAAACGGGGTTTTTATGCAATGAAGGATTACTGAGCATTTTGATATAATACTCGGTGGAAACACCAATCATATTTACCACATTGTGGAGAGTGCAAAGAAAGTATTTGTTACCAAGAATCATGCCATTGGGATGTGGAAGTGTGAATCAACCGAGGCCAACGTTGAGCTTCAGAAAGGAAACATTACAGTGGCAAAAAAACTGTTATACCCACTTGTAAGATCTGGAACCAGTGACATTGTTTCGTTCTGTCTAGAGAGACTTGCAAATCCTGGCTATTGCAAAAAGTTTTTTTCACATGTCATGCAAATGACAGCGAAAAACAGTGGCAACTTGAAAGTTGGCAGCAACTTTGAAAACAAACTGAAGTGCAGCAACAAATTCAACAGGATACAACTTCATGAATTGACAACTTCGAAATGTACCAACTTGGCAAATGCAACTTCAGGTTGCGTGATATGTTGCAACTTCCCGTGATGCAACTTGGATTTTGCAGTATTTATTTAGTTGCAACTTGAATGGTTGGGGCCATCAATAGACTTCAAGCTCACCTAGGCAAGCAGCAGCTTTGGTCTTAGATATTTTGAGTAATTAAGTGTATCTATAATGAATATAATGTCCCTTAGCCTTTGGTATGTAGACTTTGGCTCTTTGATTCAATGTATTTGTTTTAGATAGTGGCTTGCGGTTCCACTTGATATGTCTGTGAATTCGGTTCGCAGTGAGTGTGGAATAATTTAATCTCAATATCTGGGCAAAGATTTGTTCTCAAACAGCCAAGAAATAGAGAACACATTTGAAGGTCAGCGAAAGGCTAGGTTGATTATAATGGCAACAACGACGGTCGTATCACGTTCCAGACGTTGCAAAAATCAAAACCAAACAAAAACTTCGAGTTCGGAAAACTTGTTTTTTCCAAATCTCAGAATATCCCTATATTACATCTGTACATACTATGTACATGTAGTATGCCCCTTCCCAAAGGACCAGGGCTAAATCTGCGCAGAGCATGTGTGGAACGGCAATTGATGATAGTATTGATGCGATCAATTGAAGCCGAAGCTGTGCCGAGATTTCCTACCCTCAGTTGACCTCCAAAGATTCAGTAATGAGGTTTTAATGAGGTTGTAATGATATATAAATGAGGTAAACATAGATACACATAGAGGATGCACTCTGATGGAACATGAATTAAATTGAGAAAGAAAATGCGGGTCCCAAAACTTTTTTTCCCAAAAAATCTCAGAATGCCTTCATATTACATCCATAGTAGGGTGGACAAAACTACCGACAAAATTTGAGCAGAACATGTGCAGAACGCATCCGCGGGAGTCCCCGGGCCGTTGATAATATTGATCCCATCAATAAAGCTGAAATGAAGCCGGGATTTTGTACTCTAGCTGGGTTGACCTCCATTGCTTCAGTAATAGTAATAGCCTTGGGGCTATAAAACCTCGAGGTTGCCTCGAGGTGTGTTTAGCTTGAACAACTCGGAAGTTGCCGGAATTAGCCGAATTGCATTGGGTAATTCCAAGTTATTCTCTGAGTTTTTCAAACTGAAATGCACCTCGTAGCTTCCTCCTGCATCATTCCTAGTCCAAATTACCAGAATTGAATCTCTAGAGGTCAACTGGCTGAGGGTAGGAAATCTCGGCACAGCTTCGGCTTCAATTGATCGCATCAATACTATCATCAATTGCCGTTCCACACATGCTCTGCGCAGATTTAGCCCTGGTCCTTTGGGAAGGGGCATACTACATGTACATAGTATGTACAGATGTAATATAGGGATATTCTGAGATTTGGAAAAAACAAGTTTTCCGAACTCAAAGTTTTTGTTTGGTTTTGATTTTTGCAACGTCTGGAACGTGATACGGTCGAGCTGCCAGAAGAAAGTTGTTCACCGGTAATAAATTCCTCTGCGGGACTTCCAAAAAAAAAAAAAATCAGAAGCGGCGCGCAGCTCCGTTGATGAAAGTCCAATTTGAATCAGAATCAATTGGAGAGAGGTTGGAAATGACGGGAAAAACAGTGATCTCAAGGAAGCGCCAACCTAAATCCGCAGACTGATCGTGAACCAAAATAGACTTCAAGTCAACCACAATTGAATTTTACCTGATTCAGAGGAGTTGAAATTGAGTGCATTTTCTGTCTTGTACATTGGTGTTAACAAGAAAATCACCAGAGATATGCTCGATGGAGGAGGCGAGTGTATTTCAACATGCTGGCGGCAACTCAGAAGTCACAGCCACCTCTCAATCAGACCGATCACCGATACTCAACGCCGCCTAATTTGGAAGCCGTCTCTTGCTCTCAACCACAACCTCGATTTTTTGAAATCCCCGTTCCCGTTGCCCAAATGTTACGAGATTTGACCCAAACCCTTTCCATATATTCTTCTATACCATTCCGGCCTTATTTCAGGACTGCACCGGGTGTAAGTACTTTAAATTGCATTGCACGCGAAAACGACATCTCGTTCAGCGGCGGCTTGGAATCGAGGTGCAGGGTGTCGCATGTACCCTGGATCAACTCCCCTGACAAGGCCACCGCTCTCCCGATCCGCATATCCAACAGGAGCATTCCAGAGAACCCCCATATGCGAAAGTAACGCAAACCACATATTGGGTTCCGCGGGAACAAGGGTTCTCGGACCCTTGATGGGCGTGGACATGGGGATCGCTTGATGCGGAATTAGTGCGTATCATTGCAGGTGCGTTTCAACCTCTCCACTGTTGACTCCGAATTAATTTTAGTGTTTTGTAGAATACCCATTCAACGTGCACCAGTGCGTCTCCCGATGGCCTTTCCTCGTACCACCCAACACTTTATGCACAACACCTTTCATTTCCGCCCAACATTTGGGCCAACCGAGTCACAACCATTCCAAAATGCCATATGGTTCGTTTTCTTCGCATCTTCATTTTCATTGACTTAAACTCGCGCAGCTACGGTCTTCCAATTCAACCCATGTCCGAAGTCTGTATCTTAGGGGTATTGTGGTTGCTCCATGGTACGTTTCATTAACTCGTATTTATCTTCAGTATTGGGTGACTACGAGTCCTTAGAACTTTCACGTTTAGGTCAGGCTCGCTTGCCGGCTCACTAGATGCCCAGCCCTAACGTATGTCACCGTAACTCAATTTTATTTCAAGCTTCATTGACTTAAACTCACGAAGCTACTATTCACAATTCAAACCCAGTCCGCGGTCTATCTTGGTGCTTGGGGTGTGTTGGTTCACAATGGTTAGATTCCAACCTGAGGTACGTCGTAACTCTGACTCTTGTTTAATATTTGCTGACTCGCGCTCTCGAAGCCTTTATCACTCAATGCACGTGCGGTATGTCTCAAATCTATCGTTCATCCATGCTGACTTGTCTATAGATCTCACTCACATCGCTCAATCCAACTCAGAGGTACGTCGTAACTCTGACTCAATTTCAAGCTCGACTGACTCGCGCTCTCGAAGCTGTTGTGTCTTAATTCAAGGTGAGTCCCAAATATATCGCTAATCTATCATCAATCTGTACTGACTGGTCTACAGATCTCACCTACCTCGCGCAAGTCACCTTTGGACCATCGCGCTGTTGAGTCTTGCTGTCCATGGTACGTTTCGTTGATCTATATAGACTGGTCCTCGTTTTTTCAGATTCAACTCTTGCTTGGTTACACCTAACTCTGAGGTGCGTCGTCTTTGATGTATGGATCACTGACTCACGACCTGTCTCAGATTTATTTTCATATTCACGTCTTG
Organism: Mycena leptocephala; assembly: GCA_029378395.1. Taxonomy (NCBI): domain Eukaryota; kingdom Fungi; phylum Basidiomycota; class Agaricomycetes; order Agaricales; family Mycenaceae; genus Mycena; species Mycena leptocephala. Next base: position 16,288 of record JARJLF010001162.1, read on the forward strand.
CCCGCTTGCCCACCGAACAGCTGCAGGTGCGTCACAACTCTGACTTTATTTCAAGCTCAACTGACTTGCCCTCTCAAAGATGTTGTCTCTCAATTCACGGTATGTCCCAAATCTATCGTTAATCTGTACTGACTGGTCTATAGACCTCACCCACTTCATGCAAGTTACCTTTAGACCAACGATCTCCGTGAGTTCTTCATGTTGGGAGTTGCTGTTGGTCCATGGTACGTGTCCTTGATGTACATATGCATCCGTGACTGACTACTGGTCCTCGGACTTTTCAGATTCAAGTCTTGCCTGATTATATCCAACTTCGAGGTACGTCGTCCTTGATTTATGTATCCTTAACTGACTACTCTGACTTTATTTCATTCTGACTGACTCGCACTCTCGGAGCCATGTCTAAGGTATGTCGTCAGTCTATCGATCATCTGGACTGACTTGGGTCTAGATTTATTTCAATTCAAGTTGCGTTGTAACTCTGACATTCTCTCGAAGCTATGTCTGTTAATGTACCTCAATCTATTGTTCATCTAGATTCCATACTGACTTTGCTCTAGATTTACTTCACTTGACTGACTGCCGGTCCGGCGGTCCTCAGAACTTTCAGATCTTGGTTACATCCAACTCTGGGGTACGTTGTCCTTGATTTATGTATCCTTGAACTTGTCTTAGATTTTAATTTTGCGCGCTCGCCTACCGAATAGCCGATTCATTAGATCCAGGTGCGTTATAACTCTGACTTTATTTCAGCTCGACTGACTCGTACTCTCGAAGCCATGTCTGTTAATGCACGGTATGGCCTCGATCTATCGTTCACCTAGACTGACAGACCTGAGTCTAGATTTACTTCACTTCAAGTCGCGCTCTCGTTGAGCTGACCGTTTCCACATATTATTGACCAACTTCATTCACCAGATCGAACCCATCATTGTATACTCGTAGGCGCGTTCAATTCATGATGCAATTTTTCCTTGACTGACTTTCCTTCAGATCTTGACCGCCAACCTTGAACCCATACTGCAGATGCCAAAATTATCGCCGAGCGCGTCAAGGTATGCTCTTTCTTATTACTTACCCTTCATTTTACTGACCACTGTATAGATCTTGAGCTCGACTTTGGGATCAAGCACAGGAATGCTGAAACTATGACTGATGCATCAAGGTGTGTTTGCTCTTTTTGTTTTACTTACTGACCAATGTAAGTCGTACACAGGCTAAACCTATGCTACACCTCTCGGAGGACTGCACCTATGACTGTACGATGCGGTATGTTTCGCATTTTTTTCCCTGTGACTGAAGGCCGACTGCTTGCTCAGGTACATACCTTGAAGGCTTCGTTGGATGTTGAACAAGTAAGCTGTATCATGCCGTCTGTCTATTCAGTGCAGCGTTAACCTTTGTTTAATGGACATGCACGCCAGCTTTAGCTCGATTTCGGCCTCGTCCAAGTAGGGGCTCTCGAACCTCTTGCATACGGTATGTTTCTTTCTTCCTTGTGTGGCTGAAGGCCGATTGATTGCTTGGTTGGATCCTATACTGGCAAGTTGTATCCAGTGCGTGGTTACCTTCATCTAATAGATATGCAGGTCAACCTCAACTCGGGTTCAACTTTGATTCAATTAGTCTCCATGAACCTCTTGTATCACAGTGAGCTTCATTCCACCCAACCGCTATCCAACCATTCTGATAAGTTCAAAGTTGACCCGAGAGCCCCCACCCGTTCACAGTCAGTCATATATTAATTTCATCTACGTTATATATATTGCTTACCGACTTGGGTATCAGTTTGGGTTCCTTGTCCGTGTTCTTCATCCAACGCAACTCAACGCATTAGGATTGGCTGAGGTACGTAAATCGTTCCTTTGGCTGGAACGCGCGCAGCAATCTCAACTCTTTCAGGTTTTCTGCCTTCGGGCCCGAGTCGTCTGGGTTGAACCGGTATGTTTTCTCGATCAGTCTGACCGCGTTTAATCCATCCAGCGCGTGATTTCAAGTTGTTTGCAAGCCATCTGCACTCTGCGGCTTCTCACAGTAGTGTCCGCGCGTGCCCTATCACCCTATCTACTCATTTTGCAATGCACAGGTTCGATGTTACGCCCTGTGCGTACTTCTTTACACTGCTTTTTATGCTATAATTTATCGACTCTGTTGAGATGCAGTTCTGCGGTACCTCGACGATTCGCATCTCATTAACAGCCCGCTATCCGGAGTTGAGGTGACTGCGAAGTCCTATCAGGTTTGTATTTCTTTTTTTATCGTACTAACCCATTTCTTCATCCCCATGTACTATATCGAGGCCAAAAAGCGAAAATACAAAGTACGTCTCTACCCGTCTGAATCTCGCCAGGATCGCGCCGTTGAGATTTGATTTTTTTTTGCAATAGATACGCGTTTGAGGTTAGGCAGAGCTTCGAGAGCTCAGCGCTCAGGCCGTAGTTAATTATAAGGTGCGTAGGCTTTGCTGCATTGGAGACTTGCATGCCAACTTGACTTTATAGATCGAGTATATACAGAAGTAGTGGAAGTGGAAGTTAGTAAGTGGAAGTGGAAGTGGGTCAGTGGAAGTGGAAGTGCAGGCCAGTGGAAGTGACGGTGTCACTGATGCGCCCCAGACGCGACGCGACGCGTTCCGAATATGGCAAGCGAACAACTCCATTGTTCGTTTGCCACCGAGCCGCGCCATCTCTTTCTTCCGCTCCACAACAACCCCCTCTGGATTTTTTGCTCTCTCCGCTGTTTCCACCGTTCTTGCGTCCCGAAGTTTGTTATCTGGCTCTACGGTGATGGCTTTCTCTGTTGTGCGTCTTTCCTGATCACCAAATGAACCATCTTAACATTTTTAAGTCAGTTTTGCATCCCTGATCGTCTGGACTGCAAATTCACCTTCTTGTAGGAGCTCCCACGGCGTAATCAGGTATTCGACGATGCCACCAACTTTCTTGCCACCCATACACGAGCCTTTTTGAACGACTTACCTTCACATTACAGTGAAGTATGGGTCTCTAAGTGATATTTAAATGCCACTGGCATCTGATAGTTACATGTGAATTCTGAAAAGTCATCTAAAAAATTGAATGAATACAGCTTGTTCGAATCGTGCGGCTGTGGCATTCAAATTTATACAAAGGCAACGTGCACATGACAGTGCCTGGGCGGACGGGTGGGCGGCAGAGGCGGGGGAGGCATGACATGAGCCAGTGGAAGTGATGCAGTGGAAGTTACTTCGACTTCCACTGAACGGCCTGAGTGGAAGTTGAATTAACTTCCACTTCCACTACTTTGGTCATTCCTCTATAGATCTCGTTTGGCGTGTGCGAGTCACCAGCGCGTGAATCAGTCGCGCGGAGCTCACGGAGACGCTGCCCGGGGTTCTAATGTGCGTGTTGATTGAATGTGTTGGCTATTGCGCGCTGACTTGACTTTGAAGTTATAAACCTGCTTCGATGTGCGCGAGTCAAGCAGCGGCTCATCGCGGAGGCTAGCGGTGCGCAGGTACGTGTTGTCCGGGTAGACTCAATAGCGCGCACCTCTGTCTTTCCAGCGCGCGGTGCGGGTCTACTTGGGCGTTGCTCGGACGGAGATGAGGGAATTTTCAAGAATTTATTGGTCTCGTTAATGAGTTTGGTTCAGGATCTGTTACGGCGCGTGCAGGCGAGCTCGGGCAGCGTGCAGCGAGTGGAGGGTTGGATTGGATGGAGGGGAGTACACGGGCACAGAGTGGATCAGGCGTGGGTCGTTTAGAATACTGTAGTAGTACGTACCAGCGCACCAGCCCGAGTATCTCGAGCTCAGGTAAACCCTTCTCCCCGCTTTGTACTTGCTGCTAACGAGATTCGCAGTGTGTGAATGAGATCCAAGCGGGGGCCGTGTGGGCGCTGAAGCTCGGTGGGATAGGCAAATGAATGAGCGGGGAAGATATGCGTGCACGGACACGCACCTGAGGTTATGTGCCGTAGAAGCACCACCACCAACGCCCTATAAATCGGCACCCCAACGCCCGCCAACATCCCCCCCAACAGCGCCTCCTCCTTCTCCCTATCCGGAGAAGAAAGCACGGGTGGGGCGAGTAACGCCCCTGGCTCGGAAGGGCGTGAGGATGCGGTGCGTGGTTGTGGGGAGGGAGAGCCGGGTGTGATGTCAGATTTAAGATAAGGTAGGGAGAGCGTAGCGCACGGAGTGGACATCCTCGCCGAGCGAGACGAGCTCGAGGGTGCCGCTAGATTTGGATTTGTCACCCCGCCACGCGGCCTCGGCACACAACACACTCAGCCAGTCCTCCTCCACGACCCACCCGCTGGGGTTGTCGACGCACAGCGCGGCGGCGGCGGCGACGCGCGGGCCGAGGACTAGTAGGCGGGTCGTCGGTCCGTTTACTTTCTCTTCCTCTTCCTTCAATTCTACTTTCAAATTCTGCGCTGTCCGCGGGAGGATGTGCGCAGCAGGCAACACCAACTCCGGAATAATAAGCTGTCCATGGGTCTCCTCGAGTGGGGGCACATGCGGCGGGGACGCAGCGGCGGAGCTCAAGAAGGAGCTGGAGACGGAGGGGAAGGAGGGGACGGAGGAGCCCGAGGCGGAGAGGGACGGGCTGTCGGGTGGGGACGGCGTCGGCGAATGGGACGGGGAGGGCTGGTGGGTGTGGAGGGTGCGGATTGTGTCTGTGCTGGTGCTCATCGATCCCGCCTCCATCGCGGTAGGAGACAAGATGGGCGGCGTACGAATATGCTGATTAATTATAGTGTGGCGGTGTTAATGTGTCGTAGATCAACGTTGAGCCCAAGTTGAACCACATTTAAACCAAGTCTGAGTTGTTTAGATAACAGTGCATCGTAGACGTACAACTGAAACATCGAAGAAACAGCGAAAAATGGCATGAGAGTTGAACAGAGGGGAGGCGGACTACAGCAGTCCTGTTACTATACGTTCTTATACTATTTTTCTTTCACGCATTGCGTTGTTGTATCCATACTTACTTGTGAACTGTGGCATATGCCATCATTCAAGCTGTACCCCCTCTGACAAAGAGGCGGTAGTGAATCACCGATGGCGATTTCTGCCGGAATTTAATATTTTATCCTCTGAACAATAAGACATTCTTGGAATCTTCTATATGCGACTGCCTATCCGGCCGAACTAGGTATCCGGCCACTTGGATACTATAAGCCTACGCAATATAAAATTCTTGGATCTAGCACCTGTACGATGTTAGACGACCTATGAGGGCACCGTATGTCAAATTTGGAGGCACGGCAAGCCGGCGATCAAAAGCTGTGGGAGGTTTCCGATCAGGATGTCAGCGTGTGAACATCATTTCTTATTCTGGAACCGCCATCGTACTGCCTTTCTGACTGTTTCTCAACCAAATCTTAACTGATTCAAGACCTTGGGGGCTCATTCTCATCCCCTGAATCTGAGGAATCGCGCATTTTGACTCACTAAATGACAAAGGCTTTGTATCAAGTGCAGGACCCTCAAGGAGAAATTTGATGTGCCCTGAGTTGTGCATTCTGGCCGCCAGTGTTGCGCACACCCGGTACTTGCTACGGACATAAGATTTGGTCAATGCTGTTGCACCCACTTGATGTTTCCTATGCCAAGTTAGCAGGCTTTTATTTCTCTTATTCCTCGTTCACGGCGTGATATGACCGAAATCCGCCAAATTTGTTGGTGCATACATATGGATTTTTTTGAGCTGGTTGTGAGTGTATGAGGGACATTCTTGGTGTTCAGATAAGTCCAAATACATCCCTATGCAATATATACACTTCAACCTGGGACGTCGAGACTTTTTGTCATCTGTAACACAAGCCATTCCGTCCACAACGCAATTTCACCCACCTTCTGTGTCAGAAAGGCATCTGGATACAGTCCTGATACTGCATAGATGTGAAGTTTCTCTGCACACAATAATACATTCATATCCATTATATAGTTTGGCATATCTTGGGATAAACAGCACCGCTCGCAATGAGTGAATTGGGCGGCTGGCCGGATAGCTAGTTTTTGCCATTTTGGGACATCCCCAGAAAAAGAATTCAGCCAGGCATGAAATCGTATTCTAAATTCCGGAGAAAAAATAGGTTCACTTATAGTATGTGGGACATCATTTGGGACCCCATAAACACGCATTCAAATGTCGCTATGTACGGGAATGAGGCCAAAGATGCTTAGGTGGCCGGATAGCTAGTCTCAGATAGTTGGTCAAGTTCAAATTTGAGATATTTTTTGCTTGAACTCGAAACGTGCCAGCATGTCACAGCCCAATCTCGGACTCGACGCCCCCGTCAACAGCAACAATCCAATGTTTGCTCGCAACTCGAGCGCGTTCGATAATACAAGTCGCTACAGTATGCTATAGAATTTCACGTCGTTCATCGATTAGTCTGCCGTAACGCGTACGGCGGACAATATAGACGCAAACTCAGTTCCATTTCGATCTTCTATTGTACAACCTCGGAAATTTCAGCAGCGCGCCAAACCGCTAAGTATACCTGTAGGTATACCTCCGCATCGAGCAAGTCCAACGCCCTGTGCCTGGACACCCTTGACGCTGCCAGCCCGCACTCCTGCTCCTGCTCCGCCGCCTCAGCCGCCCCCACGCGCGTCGGGGTCGGGCAGCACGCTAGTCCTCGCAGTCAAGACAGCAGATGCGTGCGGTCTTGGGTCATGCCGATGTAACACAGCCGCCGGTGTGCTGCCCAAATTTGTGGAAGTTAATTAGGTTATCGAAGTTTTGGAACATCCCAACTGGATCCACTCTCGTTGCCCGATCGCGAGAGCCCCAGAAGATATCTCAATCATGGTACCGTGGGAATGGAACACGCAGGCCCAACCTAGGTCAAAAAAACAAACGGAGCTAAGTAGAAATCGATTCGAACAGGGGGAATCGATCCGCGAGCAGCCTCCAACCTTTCACAGTTAATTACAGAAATAGAGGCGGCGTACCATACACCATGCTCGAGCTATTTCCTCGCCAACGAAGTTCATTGGGTTAGCAATTTTTGGAACAGTTTGAGCAGATCCGGTAAGAATGCATATGCCCGATACGCCCGATCAGATTCAACTTCACCTCACTTATGTATCCCGTCCATGTGAGCCGTTCATTGCCCCGGGGCCGTCTATCAACTCGGAAACTTCTGCGAGCCCAGCATGACAAAAAGAAGAAAAAGGACTGAAAGCAAGGGCCATTCGAACACGGGGAGTCGAACCCCGGTCTGCCTCCAACAAATGGGGATTCTTCCACAAAGCGAGAGGCGGTGTACCGTCCGATTCCTCGCACTATCAGAAACCTCAAATCAAGTTGGTTTCAGATAATTGAGCAGTATAGTACTAGGATGCAGGGGCGCCACAGGAGGTCACCGGAATCCTCTGCATGTAGCCAAAAAGAATTATCTAAAACCGACTTGATTTGGAGCCCAATTTACAACACCCAAGGTGTTGCGAACAGTATACGACTAGGGTCGGGAGACCTTGCTAAGGCAAGGTGATTTGCAAGGAACAGACGCGACCGTAATGTGACACTACGCGTTTGATCTGCGTACCTATTTTGGATGAGGAACGACTCGTCATCTGTTCTCACGAAATATATGTTTGTGCGAGAGACCAAGTGGATGCCAACAACTACTAATTATCGGCAAATTTTCGTGACGACTGGTTGAGCCACGCAATGACGTCGTCCGAGTATACCGTATACCTAGGCGATCGTATACGTTCAGGACGTAAGGACATTGGAATTGCACCGTTGGTCAGTGAACGACGTTACTCTCACAAGTCCAACATATCGAACAAGGTAAAATTAACATTTATTCTCTAGCAGACACAAAATCTGACTATGAATACTATGCACTACGAATAAAGCCTGTTGAAGGCGTCTTGAAGAGTAAATACTACCAGATACGAGAAAGAAAAGGAGTGTGATTGATATGTGATGTTCCAATATTTCTGATGACCAGCCAACCCTCTACGTGCAGCCGGTGGCGCGGTTGCTGAGGCAGACATCCCCACCTTGGGTGGAACTCTTTCCTTCACAAGAGGCAGAGTTATCTCCGTCATCGTTGACCTCCTGGTTGCAGGTGGTCCAGGTGGTGGAGAAGAAGCCGGCCTGGACGTTGTAGGTGGACCAAGAAATGCAGCAGTTCTGGCCGCCCTGGTTCTGGCACTGGCTGCGCGGCGCTTTGCCAATCTGCAAATTGAAGCTGCAGGCTGTGCCTGAAACGCACGAGAAGAAAGCAGCGCATGCGTGCCACAGAATGACATGTTTGGTAGAGACGATGAACTGCGAGTCGCGCTTATCGACCGCTGTGCTGGTGGTCTCGCCGGCAACCGTATCAAGAAGAGCCTGCATATCGTCCACCATGTCCTTGTCGCTGGGGTCGAACGGCTTGGCGAACGCAACCGACATCAAGGTTTTGGCCTTGTCTTCGTCGGTAGCGCCGGAGTGGGGATCGAGGCTGGTGAGCCAGGACTCCATGGTGGAGTTGTAGCCCGTGAAGCGCGTGGAAATGTCCCAGGGGCTCAGGTCGCCGACCGCATGTGGGAAGTAGTCAGCGGCCTTGTGGGTGACGACAATGCCGCCGTCAGTGGCAAACTCGCTGACGGGGGCGGGAGCAGGACCCGCGAAAGCGATTCTGACGCTGGCCAGTCCAAGGATGGCAGCCGCGAAGTTGAACGAAGAGGAGAACATCTTTGCGATGGCTAGAGGTGTGCGTAAGACGAGGGTAGCACGGTTGGATATGGGAGAACTTTGCGTCTTATATACGTGCATGGAATTACATTTATTTTCGAATGTAACTTGGACCTTGAGTCTTTGGCCTATTTTTGAATACTGTGCTCGAATGAAAACTAGACTGGGAGCGCCGGAAACTTCACTTACGTACCACGGCCACATGATGGAATACGGCCATAGCATATATGGACTCCTCATCTCAACTTATTACCTACAGCTGTTTCAAAGACATCGTCCGGTTTTTGATTAGTTTTTGATCGAGTGGCGCTCCTCGATTTTTATTTACCTCTGATAGCACAAGAGTCGGGCTCCACTCTTTTCAGCACAGTGGCGCGCCAAATTTTTTGGGACAGACTTAGATTTTGAGGTCGAGGACGATGTCGCAACGGCGGTTGTGAAAGGATGGAAGATGAGCTGAGGACGATTTCGCGCCTTGGTGACTGTCGAAGTGGAACTAAGGTCAATCACGCGAACCTTGTGGCGTTGTATCACGCGAAACAACGCCGAAAAACGCCGCAGCCACACAACGTCGCAACGGCATCAAGGATTTCTGACAACCGAAAGTTTACCTCTCTAACTCAGCAAAACCAGGGAGTGGTGGTAAGCTGTAATTTCCTAGGCATGGTGTAGACTAACTCATCTGATCTGCATGCTTTGCTGGAGCACTGTGCAATTCATGCTCTTCAGCGGCGTGGTCGATGTTTGGCCCACAAATGCGGGAACCCCGGAGTGCTGAACAACGCCGACATCACAACTAATGTAAGATTCCCCTCTTCCCCGATAATTCACGGTAATTAACGATTGTCTGAAACCTAGGACTGGTAATTAATAGCAGTAATGGGCAGTAGTTGGGGTAATTCCTGCTCGTGCCTAATATCGGGGAGATCGACCGCCAGTGACCGACAAAGCACATCCAATTCCCGGTCTTCACACCTTCATACGTTGGAGTTTGAGTTTCAAGCAGCTCCCATGGCTGGTATTGTAGGTCTTCCCAGCAATCAAAATGAATTGTTACTCACAACGTCCTTCAACGCAAAATAATGGTTATATACAAATGTGAACAACAAATCTGCGAGTAACGCATCTGCAATGCGAATAACGCACCCATAAGCGAATAACGCACCCCATAATGCGAATAACGCACCCCTCACGCGAATAGCGCATCCATAACGCGAATAACGCATCCCATAATGCGAATAATGCACCCCTCACGCGAATAGCGCATTCATAACGCGAATAACGCATCCCATAACGCGAATAACGCACCCATAAGCGAATAGCGCACCCATGATGCGAATAGCGCACCCCTCACGCGAATAACGCACCCATAAGCGAATAGCGCACCTATAATGCGAATAGCGCACCCCTCACGCGAATAACGCACCCATGACACGAATAACGCGATCACTATCATTATCATTACTGCTAAGACGAATAACGCATCGCCAAGCGCATTGAGTGCAAATACCAATGTCGCCTTCTCAAGATTCATTGAGACTTCTACCTTTTTATTGTCCGGTGTGTTGTTATTTCAATCTTCCGCGTCTAGAAGTGCTGGGCCTTTTCTGTAGGTTCGATTCGGTCTTATCGCCGTCAATGGTTTTCTATCGTATCAGCCGGTGTGTTATTATTCCGATACCCGGGGCTGGAAATCTGAATTTTCCCTACAGGATCGGTTTAGTCCTCTCGCCGTCCGCGGCGCCACTAGCACCTAGGTATCGGGGGAGGCTCGGCTTCGGGACTCTATGGCGGCATCTCCGCTGCGTCGCCAGTGCTCATAAAGGCTGGGAATCAGCGACGCCGCCAGTCCTTCGGCCTTGGTAGAGATTTCCGCCAGTTGTTCCTGCCTTCTCACTGGTGGCAGGAATTTCGCCCGATCCCAAAAGAACGGGCTCCATCTAATTATTCGACAAATGGCACATCAGCCTACGGAGTACATAGATTTCGGTAATCTCCGTGTGAATAGCAGTAGTCGGGGTAATTCCTGCTCCACCATTGTTCCACATGGCCACAGCCCCAGTATCATGTTGAGGTGGCGTCATCATAACGCTCTAGGTGGAGCATGACAGAGAGTGTCGAAGACGCGACATCAAGCGGAGGTAAATACAGATCGAGGAGCACCACTTCGGGCATTTTCGGGCACTCCCTGAGGTCGGAGACAGCTAAACATCGTTGGGGACGTCTAGGCATCATCTAGAATGACCAGAGCGGTCTCGGGCGCCGTTTCCTGGGCCCTAATCTATATTAAATCGAACACCCACCAGAGCCAAGCTTGATCCGAGGTAACCCGAGCTCCACCAGCTCCGAGAGCTGCCAATGATGTCACTTGCTCCAGCGCTCCACTGCAAACTGTCGAGATGTTCAAATCTCCACTTAGCTGTTAGATTGCTTTTTTTGAACTGTACAGATGTTGAAAACTTCGTTCTTGAAGCGCGATTACCTCCAAAAGATCATATGAACACATTTTGAGTACTCTGGCAGTCCGGTCTCAGGCATAAGCTAACCAACTCATTTGTGAGATGAACGCAGGGGAGAAAACTTCCAAAAAGAGCTAGACCGTTGAACCGGCACAACCTTTTCTAGGGACCCTGCCAAAATAGAAGTCAGGATATGCTACCTGACCAAACAATGTTCGATGTCCGTGATTCCAGCACAAAGAAAAGAGACCACACACCCTTCATGAATGCCAATACCAATTATCAGAGTCACCAGAAAGATGGATGTAACATTTTCTATTGAAAACTTTGTGAATTCCGAGGGATTGCTGTATGGGTGGCAGCATCACATGGCAAAATAACAGGTAAGTTATGATGAGACAACAGGAAATACTGGAATGTACCGATTCATTGAACAATCTTGGCGTTGTGGAAGGGGTGGATGCCCCGCTCATCGCCTTTCCCCCTTTCGGTCTTTTGTTGTGTCCAAACCCGGTTTGAGGAACAACGGGATCCCAAGGATATTCATGAGACTATTGGACTCCTCAGAGATGCAGTCCAGCTTTGTGCTGCACCTCAGACCGCTGCAGGTCCCTCCGCCATCTAGCTATGGCTGTCCAATGCCAGTTTAAGCAGCAAGGGGATCCAAAAAAAATCGATGAGGCTATTACACTCAACAGAGAAACACTGCATCTTTGTCCTGCACCTCATCCAGACTGTGGCAGCTCCCTCTACAATCTAGCTGCTGCAGTCCACACCCGGTTCGAGCAGCAAAGAGATCCAAAGGATATTGATGAAGTTATTGAACTCCTTGAAGCATCAACATACTCATTTTCTTCCCCACTCTCCCAGTTAAAGGCCTCAGATACATGGGCTAGACTTGCTAATAACCAAGGACACAGCTTTTCTCTCATTGCTTTTCACACTTGTGTTGACCTCCTTCCACAGCTGGCATCATTGCATTTGGATCTCCATTCTCACCAGCAAATGGTGACCAGGACAGAGATTACTTCTCTTGCCTCTGCTTCTGCAACTTGTGCAATTGGTCTCCATCAACATAATGCTGCTGTTGAGTTTCTGCAGGCCACTCGCTCAGTATTTTGGTCCCAAGCACTTCATTTTCGAACTCTACTTGACCAGTTAGCAAATGTCGACCCCAATCTTGCTGAAAAACTCAGAGAATTATCCAAACAATTGGAGCAAGCATCTTTCCGAGACACCTCTCGGAACTTCCTAACTGACACCCAGTACAAAGTAATTGTGATGGAGGCCGAGACAGCACGGTGTCGTCAACTTAAAGAAGATTGGGAGGCAACCCTCAAATCTGTCCGGATGCTGCCTGGCTTTCAAGTTGGCGATTTCATGCATCCCAAAAGCATGGCTTTACTACGCCAAGCAGCAGTCTCTGGGCCAATTGTCATTTTGCTTGCCTACGAAACAATTTGTTCAGCACTGATTGTGACATCCTCCAATGATGTTCAGTATGTGCAACTTTCAGAGATGATTCTCAATGAAGTCAACTACTGGGCTGACCTTTCCTGGGCAATTTCTAGACCTGTCTTTGACCTCGAAAAATTCCTTGCATCATGAGGAAACTGCATTGATTCTCGAGATCTCCCTGAATTACACACCCGACTCTTTGGTGGGCGAGAAGATCATATCAATAAAAATCCAAATAAAATCTTTCAGTCACTTTTGGCTGACCTTTGGAGAAAGATCGTGAAACCTGTGTTCAATATACTGAATTTAGAGGCACGTACAATATTTGCCTCTGCTGTGCAATTTCTTACTCCTTATCTCTCTCTAGAAATCAGCTAATCCACCCCGACTGCGGTGGTATCCCACTGGTCCTTTCATCTTCCTTCCAATCCATCCAGCAGGAATATATGAAGAGAATGGAACAGACTGTATCTCAAATTACATTATTTCATCCTACACACCCATGGTTACAGCGCTACTGGATCCTCCCACTCAGACTTCTACCCCATTCAAAATGACAGTAGTAATTCAGCCTGAAGCATCAAGTTTCTCAGAGTTATTCAGCTTTGCCAGGTTCAAGGAAAGAGTTAGAGAAAATTGCAGCCAGGGTGCTAGCCAAATGGCTTACTGCTCTTGGAGATATTGCCCATGCAACCGTTGCAGCAGCACTGCTTCATCTACGCGAGTCATCAATTGTGCATTTTGCATCTCATCGGCAACAGGACATTAAACACCCTCTTGATAGTGCACTCATACTCTCAGATGGTCTCCTCAAGGTCTCTGATATAATGTGCCAGCCAGAGCATGAAGCTGATGTAACAGAGAAGATCATTAAATCCATGTCATTAGCATTCCTTAGTGCATGCGAGACTGCAAAAGGTGATGAGACCACCCCAGACGAAGCTATGCACCTTGCAGCAACTCTGATGTTTGCTGGATTTCGTGGAGTGGTCGCAACAATGTGGTAAGTCGGCATGCACATATTTCTGTTGCTAGGAAAATATCTGGTCTGCGGCATAGGACCATGGATGACGAGGATGGCTGTAAGATTGAAGACACATTTTATGAACACCTGTTCAAGAATTGTGATGCTACCTGTGAGCCTCCAGTTCTCCCCGATCTCACTAAAGCAGCGGAAGCACTACATCTTGCTGTTATGAAGCTACGGCTGGAACCAGGTATAACCTTCAAGCGCTGGGTGCCATTTGTGCATTATGGGTTGTAGTCATGTGTTGAAGCTCTCTCTCTTTGGTGGCTTTCCTTGACGATATGGTGTAGATCTGTCGAGCAAAAATGGATTTATGTTCTATTGATGATTTCCTGTTCCACATTCTTGGTTTGATCCCGACCACCGTCATCTCAAAATCAGTGCACTCTCTGATTAGCCCCTGCTTTGCTCACCTATCTAAGGAAGAGTTGTGTAATGGATACATGAATCCATCACACTGGATACCCGAGCATATCGAGTGGAGGATGACCCACCCGCTGGGGTTGTAGACGTACAGTGTGGTGGCAGTGGTGGCACGCGAGCCGAGGACTAGTAAGCGGGTCACTGCTTTCCCTTTCTCTTCCTTCAATTCTACTTTCAAATTCGACGTCTGCTGCGGTGGAACATGCGTAATAGGCAACACCAGCTCCGGAATAATAAGCTGCCCATGTGTCTCCCTAGGCCCTTAAGTGGGGCACATGCGGGGAGGCAGCGGCAGAGCTAAAGAAGAAGGAGCTGGAGACAGAGGGGAAGGAGGACATGGAGGAGCCTGGGCACAAGGTGCAAATGACCCGACACATTTCCGGGTCACGTGCCATGCCGATAAATGCCGATGGCCCTCAATGGCCATTGTCCGCAGTATTAGGACGTCGGTTGACTTGGAAATGGTTCAGGCTTTTAGATAAGTACTTATATGGAGTCAATTCCAATAAAATATCGAAAATGCGACTGTTTCACTGCGACGCGATAAAACTCGCGGACTCGCGATTTCTGGCAGCGCACATTGCCCGAATCAATCCAACAATCTAATTTGACTACTTGAATACAAATCCCATAGTATTCTCGGGGTAGAATTCTCCAGATGTGGTGGCCTCTGCTGCTTTTCTCCTCTTGTCAGCTTTCTTCTGACTGCAGACACGACAAGTCCCCGGACATTTTCCCAATTTAATGGTAAAGAACTCGCTCGTCGCCGGTTTCCATGTCTTGCAGCTGCTGCACATGCTTGTTTCAGGGTTGGCAGAGTCCATCAGAGTGAGTAGGGTGGTGGCAAATATCGAAGCTCGTGACCGCGATTGTTATGAGAATGTATTATTTGAATCACTAATATTCTAATCGGGCGGACAATGAATGGTCTACAAAATGATCGGTCCTTCACGTGGCCCGGAAATGTGTCGGGTCGATTGCGCTTCCTAGCCTGGGCAGAGAGGGACGGGCTGTCAGGTGGGGACAGCATCGGCGAATGGGATGGGGAGGGCTGGCAGGTGTGGAGGGTGCAGATTGTGTCTGTGCTGGTGCTCATCGATCCCGCCTCCATCGTGGTAGGAGACAACGACAAGATGGGCGGTGTGCGAATATGCTGATTAAATTGTGGCGGTGTTAATGTGTCGTAGATTAACGTTGAGCCCAAGTTGAACCATATTTAAACCAAGTCTGAGTTGTTTAGATAACAGTGCATCGTAGACATACAACTGCACCCCTAGTTGTAAGATTTAGTCTCCTGGCATGGAGCCAGCCAGGGTAATTGTTGTTTATTGCCCTGTCTCTAGCCATGGATGGCTAGGGCCAAAGCCATTAGACTATTGGTCATTAAAAACAATGGAAGGCAGCAACAGGAATCGAACCCAAAAAGTGAGGGTGCAGCTTACACAATGTATGAAAGTAACACCGAAACCAACTGAGCTAAACAGGAGTGATGGCTCATTTAACTAGTAGGGATAGATCAGTGCAATCCAAAGCACAGAATAAGCATTTTCATCCACATATTATGGCCCGCATAGGGCCAGGTTAGTGTTAGAGGTTAGTAGTTAGAGTTAGGGGTTAGGAGGTTAGGTGTTAGGGTCCCAAGGTATAGTATTTTTTTGTTGGTAAGGGTTGGTTAGGTTTTTTGGCTAGGTTGGTTGGGGTTAGAATACTTCCAAAAACAGAGAATTAACCGTTCTTTAACGATTACCTCGGCGATTCTTTGCATCTCTTTGCGCACTTCCCCATCTGGTCTATCCCCTTCCTTCCGGCTCTCGTAGTTCTCATTTCTCGAGGTCCTCTCCGCAGTTTCACTTTACAATTGAAAACTCCATGTGGCGCAACAGCTGACCGAAGCGCAGCATTTCTTGACAGGATGCCGTTCAACGCAGCTGCTGTTGGCTACGGCGCAGCCCCACGATTATAATCAAGCCGGGAGGCCACGTAGTCCTCCCCGAAGATTCCTGAGCCATAAAAGGGCAACGTTCCCCATCGTTCGGACGTGCAATCTTTCTTCCCGCTCCATTTATTCCCTGGCTTCAAATCTTTGGAATTGCAGCCATTCTTTCTAGGATCAATTCACCCTGTCATGATCTCGGCGCTTCTACCTGTGTCTTTGGGGTCTTTCTCTATTCTCGATGAATTGAAGACTACTCTTCCGCTCCTGGAAACATTTCTTGCACTGCCTCTCAACCAAAGACCTCGCAGGCAAACCTTCTCATCTCTTGCCAGCCTGGGGTTTGTGACGGGAATCAACGCCGTTTCCTACGTCTTCGAACCACTGAAGACGCAGAGCGCATTTGCACTGTCTGGTGATCATCAATATCTTTTTTTCTGCTTACACATGTTTCTGGTTGTTTTACACGGTCGGGAACTCTTGCAGGGTTGTTAAATTGCGGTTTTCCTGGGGTTACTCTCTATATCCGATTTTTTTGTTCGTGGCTGTTAGATTGGCGAAGAAAACAATGCCTAGGCTCTAATTGCCTGTTTGCCAACACAAAGATTCAAGGAATTCAATGGAAAGCTACGATACCAGCTGGGCTACCTTGGTTCTTCTCCGATCAGACGCAGGATTCCGCAATGCAACAGTCTTCAGCTTAACTGCCCTTGGTTCGGAAGGATTTTCCAACGTTCTATTCGTGTATTAACAAGATTGGTACAATATCATTTTCATGGCTTCGTTGGTCGTATACCGGAGCGAAGCGGAGGCTTCGTCTTGTAAGTATGTAAAACAATTTCGAAGACCTAGGGCAGCCTGCCTGCCCTATAGCTGGGAACAAAAAATAGTATATATCAGCAGTATGGTCAAGCAGGTTTTGTTACTTCCCTGAATATCCCTCATCAGGTAGTTCAATGGTTCAATCCCTGCTACCATCATTCATTTTGCCACTATTAGAGAATGAGAACCATTGACCTTTTACCATGGACCCAGCCATAGGCTTGGCTGGCTCCGTGGCTTTAGATAACAATTACCATGGCTAGGACCATGTACATTAAACTAAATTTTACTGCTATGGCTCACAACTGAAACATCGAAGAAACAGCGAAAAATGGCATGAGAGTTGAACAGAGGGGAGGTGGACTACAGCAGTCCTGTTACTATACGTTCTTATACTATTTTTCTTTCACGCATTGTGTTGTTACTTGTGAACTGTGGCATATGCCATCATTCAAGCTGTACTTACCCCTCTGACACAGAGATGGTAGTGAATCACCGATGGCGATTTCTGCCTGGGTTTAATATTTTATCCTCCAGCCATGGGCCATGGCTGAACAACAATAACATATTCTTGGAATCTTGGTCAAGTCCAAATTTGAGATATTTTTGCTTGGGCTAGGGAGGTAGCGTGTCACAGTCCAATTTCAGACTCGACGCTGCCGCCAGCCGGAACAATCCAGTGTTTGCTCGCAACTCGAGCGCGTTCGATAATACAAGTCCTTTATGCTATAGAAACTCAAGTACGTCGTTCATCGATTAGTCTGCTGCAACGCGTACGGCGCACGTTATAGACGCAAACTCTGTTCCATTTATTTGACAATCAACATCCCTCGGAAATTTCGACAGCGCTAATAATACCTGTAAGTATACATACCTCCGCATCCAACAGGCCCAACGCCCTGTTCCTCAGGCTGGAGCATAAGCTCCACCCTTGACGCTGCCAGCCTGCGCTCCTGCTCCGCCGCCTCATCCGCCGGCACGCGCATCGGAGTCGCGCAGCACGCTAGTCCTCGCAGTCGAGACAGCAGATGCGTGCGGTCTTGGGTCTTGACAGAGCAGACGCAGACCTCTGACATCGCAGAAGAAGTAATGAGCCATGAGAAGAGAAGAGTTTGAGCGCACACGCCCCTTTTCAGTGATGACGCCTGGCTGGCTCAGGCTGTTACAAGGCTGGGTCCAAAGGGAACCGAAAACAAGGGGGCACGTGTCAATGAACGATTCGGCTTATAAAGACATACTGTGTGGTGAGCTTCCGTTCGGACGCCGACGCCAGGAGATAAGCGATCAATTGATTGGAGCCTGTAACCAGCCAAACAGCCATATAGAGCCTTCAAACTAGGACCCCACCCAACACACGCGTTCGCCGTTCCCGGGGCCCGCGTGAAAACATCAGCGAGCTACAATTCCGGCGCTCAGGAGCAGTATCAAGACAGCGTTTGGGTGCATCGAACGCGGGGCACTTCCGAAGGGTGGCGCGACTCTCGCCAACCTCTCAATGGGGTGCTCCTTACATATATCGACCCCAACATCACTGGTTGCTCCCCGCTTAGATGTGGTTTGTCGCGCCGCCAGCGCCACCGGCACCTGCTTTAGAAGCTAGAAGAGAAGCCTGAATTCTGATGTTTTAGTGGAAGATTTAATTATCGATATACAGCGACTGTCCGTCCCGCCCCCGAAATGTCTAAGCTGGGCCAAGCTGCAAAACCAAAGTGTCGTTCCACATCATGATGATGCGAGCTGCGCGCAATCGGCGCACGACCGACGTCGCCTGCTTCAAGTTCCTCCTCCCGCCAAAGCCGGACAAGACGAACATCTGAGTCCTCCGGTCTCAACACCCTTCCTTTCAGCAAATATGCTCCTTGCTACCCAAGCCCATTCTTTGTTTTCCGTATCAATTACGTCAATTTTGCAAATGCACAAGTTCAAGGCATGCCAGCCTTCAAGCTAGACAAAAACGACTAGCAAGAGGCGTAGTTACCTCCTGGAACACTCCGCATCGGTTTGTCAAGATGTTGCTGTCTTGAACCACCCTCCCTCGATTTACGCACCAACTTTGGATATGGATCAAAATCAAGCTTCTGCATTGCAACTGAAAATCCTCAATTCGATGCCCTGCTCCCGGTGGTCTAGCACAATCGCCGCGTCTGCTCCGCCTCCTACACCACCGGCGGAGCTCCCGTCTCCCATCTCGGTTGCCATCAGCGATGCCTCTTGGGGACAAACCAAACACCGTATGCCAGCACGCGATCTGCAGAGAACGGTGTCAAGCTACCAACTTGACAGAGGCTAGGTGTCGAGGGGGCGATGGACACTATTTACCAGTATATCTATCTGTAAGTAACCATGCTGGGCTCAATTTTATTATATTGTAGATGCAAATGTTGACTATAACAAGTAAAAGATGTAGCAAGGGATGTTCAAAAAATGCTGCTGTCAATATTTTCAGAATATTTTCTCGAAAAAGCCTCGTAGATTGACTTCGTAATTTCGTGACAATAGGGTGTTTCAGACATCCCGATTTGAGGTCCCAACTTCGGCCCTAACTTCGCTCGAAGTTGGAACTTGAAATAGTTCGGGAACGAAGTTGGATGTCAAGTCGGGCACCGGACCGCGACTTGACATCCAACTTTGAGCCCAACTTGAAGTCCCAACTTCACCGAACCTATTTGGGCTGGTCATTCTGCATCCCGGGTCAAAACATGTCAAGTTGAGTCTCGAGTTGGGGACGAAGTTGGGATGAAAAAGGAGACGTCTGAAACACTCTAATGTCTGAGACCACATTTGTCAAGCATGGAGCCGAAAGGTTTCAGAGATATCCGTTTCAAACTGCGGTGTACCGACACAGTCGGCGCTTCGTGGTAACGTGGTTCCACATTTAGAAGATGTAGTATTAAAATACTCTACTAATCCAACATAACCCAACACAAACGCGTAAACGCGCCAAGTCTGAAGCCGATTTTGGATTCAATAAAAAACTTTCAATGGGACACGTCTTCGCTGCCTTGAACTCGGGGACTCAGAAATGCCTGTCCCTCATAATCCTTGCAATACCACTCAAAGATTCGGGTTTGCTCCCTTTACAAGAAGCAGCTCCTTGATATGTGGTCTCCTTCCGGCCAATGCTGCTCGGAGTGCCGTCCCATACTTGCCGCCTGCGATCGACATGTTAGCTGCAAATCATCGGGATTACAAAGCTTGTACCTTGAGCATTCACGTCTGCTCCCTTCTCGAGCAGCAGCTTGATGACTTCAAGATTTCCGGTGTACGAGGCTGCTTGGAGTGCTGTCCCGTACTCGCCGCCTGCGATCGACATATTAGCTGCAAATCCTCGGGATTACAAAACTTGTACCTTGAGCATTCGCATCTGCTCCCTTCTCGAGCAGCAGCTTCACAACTTCAAGATTTATGGCGTATGATGCTGCTTGGAGTGCTGTGCCGTACTCGCCGCCTGCGATCGACATGTTAGCTGCAATTCCTCGAGATTACAAAACTTGTACCTTGAGCATTCACGTCTGCTCCCTTCTCGAGCAGCAGCTTCACAACTTCAAGATTTATGACGTATGGTGCTAGTGCTGCTTGGAGTGCTGTCCCGTACTCGCCAGCTGTGATTGACATGTTACCTGCAAATCCTCAGGACCATAAAACTCATACCTTGAGCATTCACGTCTGCTCCCTTCTCGAGCAGCAGCTTGATGACCTCAAGATTTCTGGTGTATGCTGCTGCTTGGAGTGCTGTCCCGTACTCACCAGCTGTGATTGAAATGTTAGCAGCAAATCCTCAGGACCATAAAGCTCATACCTTGAGCATTCACGTCTGCTCCCTTCTGGAGCAGCAGCTTCATGACATCGAGATTTCTGGTGTACGCTGCTGCTTGGAGTGCTGTCCCGTACTCACCAGCTGTGATTGAAATGTTAGCAGCAAATCATCAAGACCATAAGACTCATACCTTGAGCATTCACGTCTGCTCCCTTCTCGAGCAGCAGCTTGATGACTTCAAGATTTCCGGTGTACGATGCTGCTTGGAGTGCTGTACCGTACTTGCCGCCTGTGTTTGACATGTTAGCTGCAAATCCTCAGGACCATAAAACTCATACCTTGAGCATTCACGTCTGCTCCCTTCTCGAGCAGCAGCTTGACAAGTTTCAGTCTTCCCTTATATGATGCTGCTCGGAGGGCTGTCCCGTACTCGCCGCCTGCAATTAACATTTTAGCCAGAAATCTTAAAAAATAGCAAAACACTTGAACCTTGAACATTCGGGTCTGCTCCATGTTCAACAAGCAGCGTGATGATTTCTAAATTTTGCAGGTCCAAGCCTCTCTGCAGGGCTGTCCCGTACTTTCCGCCTGCAGTCAACATTTTAGCTGTGACTCCTCGGGATCCCAAAACTTGTACCTTGCACATTTACGTCCGCTCCCTTCTCGAGCAGCAGCTTCACGAGTTCCAGTCCTCCCTTGTATAGCGCTGCTTTGAGTACCGTCCCATACTCGCCACCTGCGATCAATGTCAGCTACAAATCCTCTGGCCCGGCATTGCAAAATCAGTACCTTGAGCATTCACATCTGCTCCGTTCTCGAGAAGTAGTGCCACGGTTTCAACGTGTTCCCGGAACGACGCTGCTTGGAGTGCCGTCCCGTACTCACCGCCTCCGGGACCCGTGTCAGCCGTACATCTTCGGGATCTTAAACCTCGCACCTCGAGCATTTGGGCCTGCTCCCTTCTCAAGGAGCAGCTTGACGATCTGCTGATTTCCGCTGTACGAGGCTGCCTGGAGTGCTGTCCCGTACTTGCCACCTTGGACAGGGATGTCAAGGACATCCCTGCGAAGTTCAAACAACAATCTCACCTCCGATATCCACAGCGGCACCGTGGGCCAATGTTGCCTTGACCAATTCTATGTCGTCGCGGTGTGATGCTAGCTGCAACACTGTTGCATAATCACAACCTACAATGGGTTGCTCAGTATCTCTTCATGGGAAACAATAGACTTACATACCCTCAACCACGGTATTTACATCTGCACCATTTTCAACCAAATCCAGGATCCTCTCTGCTGTCGCATTCTCCCTTATATCTTTCTGCAGAAATCCAGTCAGATACCTTATGCGCCGTGTCTCGTGACGAGACAGAAAGGTCTCGACGAGGTCCCGCAGGGGCAGCACCAGTAACAGCATGGCAAGAATTTGGCCGAATGTCCACACAGATTCATCGGAGGACACCAGCAGCCGGTTGCGTCGAAGCGTGAGCTCAATATCAACCAGAAATATAACATTGATGACAAAGAGAAGTGTTAGGCCAATAACTGTGGGCACAATGCTCGGAGTCTTGCGGTCTCCTTGCTTGTGAAGTGCCTGGTAGCCCAAGAAGAGACCGAGGAACAGACCGATCGGAAGAATTAAGTTGAACCCGGGGGCAAGAAACATTGAATAAATCGCGATCGACCACGAGCCTAGCTGGCGCGATCCAAGAGGGACCGATTGACCCAGGATCACCGTGGATATCTGATTGATCACGCAGGTACCATTTCCAAACGAACGCGGGTTGCTCCAGAGCCAAATTCCAAGCCCCGCCATGAGGGAGAGGTGGAGAGAGCCTAGGATGAGCACGATCCGTCTGAAAACCCGCTGGATTGGCAATTTCGGGCGAGGAGCCGTGGCTCTTCCATCGTCTATTGCCGAGTTTAAAAGCTCAGATCCCAGTCAAGTCCGGAATCGAGAAATAACTCTTACTGAATAGTGGGGGCTTAGAATTTGTCCCTCGGCGTTGCTCTGTACACCGCTGAGTGTCGAATCGCGAATAGAAAGGATCACACACGTTCCGGATCTTTTGAGCCCTCTGTTAGCAATCCCAGGTTCGTCCGGACTTTGTCCCGGATGTGCTTTATCCAGGAAGATAAGCCCTCGATTCGTCCCGTGTCAGATAGGCTTTTGTGCTGAACGTAGAGCAGAAAGTAGATAAAGGTGTTTGTGTTGTTCATCCAGCTTAGGCTGAGAACAACACTTGCGTGGAAGTTGGGCAAGCCCGTCGTCGTCTTTGCCTCGACGATGGCCGCGATGAGAATGGCGAAGGCGGCGATGAGGATCGTCGTCGATTGGGTTTCGACCGCGTCGAGCTCGGCTTTAGTCACCTTTCCGTCCCAGAGAGCCCATATCGCAGGGATGAAGCTAAGCAGATTTTGCATGTAGATTGCGGCGCGGACGCCGATCCCCGATATGTCGGGATCTGCTTGGAGGCAGATGAGGGAGGTCATCGGCGAGGTCGTAGATGTGCAAGGCAAGCGGAAACGTAAGGCTGCGAGGAACCCGAACAAGCCGGAAGTGATGGACAGCCGGTATGTACGTTCATACCTCCACCACTGGCAAACGAAGCCGCAGCGAGATACGGTGTACGGGATTTCCACTGGGACTCAGCTAGCCCGAGGGGGAGAGAGACGGGCAGGCTGTCGGGTGGGGACGGAGACGGCGATGGGGGAGGGGAGGGGCTGGCGGGTCTGGAGGGTGCGGATTGTGTTTGTGCTGGCACTCATCGATCCCGCCTCCATCGCGGTAGGAGACAAGGTCAAGATGGGCGGCGTGGGAATGGATTAGATTAGATTAGATTGTGGCGGTGCTGATCATCAGCAAATCCTGATTGAACTACAGGGTGCTACATAGTGCTACATAGTGCCTATAGTGCGGTGTAGTGAAGGTCTCTTGTTGCATAGTGGAGTCCTCACTATGTAGTGCCATATAGTACTACATAGAGCTCCATAGTGTGGTGTAGTATGGTATAGTCCCCAAAAATCAGGATTTGCTGATGATGTGTAGATCTCGCTCGTTCATGGTTGCGCTCGTCTGCCTCAACATTTGTTACCCATGTAGGCTGTATTTCTTTGCTGGACTTGTCCTTCGAAGATTTTCCTTTGGTCTTGGCTCTGAGCGATGATCTGGACTAAGTCCTGGAAAAGAAAATCAATCCGCCACTATTACTAAGTTCTGTCTTCACAAGATTGTGCAACTATAATACTGTCAATGAGTTCCCGATTTTTCTAACATGATTTCCCATCGACGTTCTTCCGGCCGCGGCGGATTTGTCGACTCCAGGGGGAGTTATTTTTCTAGTTCAATTTTTGATTTTTTTTTGTTTTGGTACAGCCGCCGTTGCGTTGGAAGCTATGTATGTAGTATGTACTCGACAGAAACCGAGCATCAACGATTTACGAAAACCCCTCTATAGTTTCCAAAATAACCCACGACGTTGAGACCTTGATTTCCGCCTTCACTAGAAATGGGCGTAGCTTCGGAAGGCCAAACACTCTGATTCAGGGGACTGTGGAATTTCGTTTAATTCTGACCCTTGACCAAAAAAATCGAACTTTGGTTTTCGTAAATGGACCGTGACACCCAAAAAAATTTGTATATCAGATCCGCCCAAAATGGCTGGGCACCTCTCAGAAGGTCATAGAATCATCAACTTTAAGTGTAGAATAAGCAGGCAACACAACACAGATTACTATGGGAAGATAACACCGAAGGTGGTATATTAGATTACATCGGTCGCTTTTTGGCAGCAATTCCGCCGCAATGAGTGGCCTCTCCGACATCCTCAAAATCCCGGAAGCAAAATAATACGCATTCAACTGAGCGCCGTGGTGTTTTGAACTGTACGCGTCGTGCGCGCGCACGAAAAAAATTGGTTTTTTGAGCCATTTCTCGCCTTTGTTTTTGGATCTTCCGTGGTTACATAATGGCGCAGGCTACCGGAATTTATAGCTGATACTCCAGAGGGAGCGGACTCGAGACGTGTCCTCGCTACCATGGGTGCTGAGCAACTTTTTCGGGCCGCGATTTCCTCCACGAAAGTATTAACCGTTCTTTAACGATTACCCTCGCGATTCTTTGCATCTCTTTGGTCTCATCCCCATACGAGCTAACTCCACATGTCCCTCTTCGTTCCTGCTCTGAACTTCAACGCTCAAAAAACCCACGGAAGCTGCGCCGCAATGCCCACAGCTATTCTTATCGCATTCATTATGTCGTTCATATTCTCACCATGCCCGAAATTAACTCCTAACCCTAGTCTTCAACTAGCCGCGCCTTAACGGTAAAGCTGCTGAATCTAAGCCATTCTGGGGTCATCGAGAAAAACAGCCAGGTCTCATGATCGCATAGCCTCAATACATATTCGACAAACTTTTTGACCTCTCCGTGATCCTGCGCTTTGTAAATCTGTCTTCAATTGTTGTTTTCTTCACCTCATCCGATCCCAGTGCTTTCCTCGGTCGCACTCGTCCTGACTCGTTTCATCGCTTGATTCAGCACACCTGTGGTAGAAGATACCTGTGAAGGGGAGCCGATATTTCTCAACACATCAAATACATTCAATCTCGCCTCAATTACAATCTGGGTTCTTTCATCAATGCCTCAAAATCCTTGGCCCAATTGAATCAAATTTTGTAAATCCTGCAACTTACTCGTGGCCATGGCTCCTCACCGCTGTTGTCTAGCCTCCTTTCTGGATCAATTCCTTGGATACGACTCTCATTTCTGAGCCACTTCACCACGGCCCGCCGCCCTCAACGGTGGTGGATCATCTTGAATGTGCGCAGCATGCAATATTCTCAAAAAAATAACAGTTAATTCCCCACAATGTGTTCCAGCGTTCAACGCTTCTCCTAATGTAATACCAGAACGAAAATCTTTCCAAACCACACCTTCCTCTTATCCTCGGTGTTCGCGGCTCATTTCTAAAATTCGATGTTTACGGATTTGGTATGATTCTCTCTCATATGTCTTGGAGGATATTCTAGGCTGATTTGTTAACCTCGTTGCCTTCCAGCTAGGTTGCTCCGCCCGGTGCTATGCTTCGGAATATCTGCGCCAGATTCTGACAGCACCCAAATTGCACGTCTGCCGTGTTTTGTGCTTCTATCCGGGAAAGCTCCTGGTCCTTGGGTGCTGTCTACTTTCCTGGTTTGATTACAGCTTCAACATATTAAGTGCCTGTTTCTTCCTTCGAACGCGGTCCATGGTATCACCCGATTCATTGACATAAGATCTAGCTTTGTATTTCGGACTCCGAGTCATCCCCTCGAATTACTTTGCAGATAAAGACCGGGCTACAACAAAGCGAAGTATGAGCTCAAATTTTGTTGGACCGTCTGTTTATAAGAGACTAAAGACCGGGCAGAGCTCAATGCCAGCCGCTGTTCAAGAGTTAATCAACCACTTCCTTTGGTATCTTTCTTACACCAGTTGATTCATTACTCTCTGGGCCATTGTTGCTGGATAGGTGCGTGCATCGCGTTGGTGCATTTTACTTTCGGGTTTTCCGTATAGAATGATACAACTCCAAACATAATCATTTGCACCATTTGTCTGTGATCTTATCTCCGGAGCGAAGCGGAGACGTGTCTTGTACATCGTAGTCGCTAACTACCTCCACTATTTGGAGGAATTCGGGCCGGATGGGGAGATGGATGAATTGATGGAGACGTCCAGCGAGAGCGGTAGTGACACCTCGTCAGCGGAGGATGTAGGACATGGGACCGTGGAGACACCCGGTAAGTCCTATTCAATATCAGACTACTGTTATGATGGGCCTTGTTGCAGAGGGGACTGGAGACGGCATCGCTTTAGAAGCGACGGGGGCCATGAGCCTCGCAGACCGCCTTCGCGGCGCTCTGGCTTCCGCTTCGGCTGCCGCTGCTGCGTCCACTGCAATGCGGGACGTTGCGTCCGCAATCCTCGAGAGATTTGACTTGCGCTTTAATGAAATCCGGTTGATGCAGACGGCGACAGGTGCGATTATAGCCGGATCAACAATTGCTGCGTTCTTGGTTCCCTTCGATCCCAACAATATCGATGTCTATACAGGCAAAGGAGAAGGATCAAAGAAGGATTCTGCGTCGTCCGTTACTTTGAAAAAGGAGGGAAGTACGCCGTCACTAAACAATCCGGTTCATACGACTTCGCCGCAGGGATTGGGAAGGTGTGGGAGTTACGCCATCTCGTCACTGGAAAAAAGATCAACGTCATCGAATCCCTGACCGACAATCCTCTTCATTCCGTCTTGCACTTTCGCCTACGGCGCCTGGGACGCAAGAAAATACTGGCATGGATATGCGAGCATAGCGATGGACGGCCAATGCATCACTACACCGAGTCGGCTCCCTTTGAAGGAAGAATTGAAGAGCCATGTGCATTCTTGGGAGATATTGAGAAAGTATAAACTCCGGGGCTTCAGTTTCAGTTTCGACGAATATCTCGCTTCCCATACTTGCGGCGTCGACACAAATTGTCCCGTGACACCTCGCACTTCGGACGACAGCAGTTGTATGTCGATTCCGTGGCCGTCGTGGGAACTCCGACGCAAAGCAGATGAAGATCAGCGCGTGGACGCTCGGTGGCTCAGGCTGCACATCGGGAATAATGTCGCGCGCCGGACCGGAGAGTACAGAATACACGATGGACACTGTTCGTGAGTTGCGATCGCTTGTTTCCGAGCGCCACTGACTGCATGTAGTTTCCCATTGGAAGGATCAGATGGAGTGGTACAATGAATCGGACACCGCTCCAAAGGATTTTGTTCTATTGGCTGACTTGGTGTAGACACAGAGCCCTATAGTCAGGAAGCACGATTTTGGTACGGTTTACACTTATGTCAGTTATTGCCTGGTACGAACAGAGTCTGAAAGCCAGGCTTACAACTATAAAAAATTAATATTTATCTACGTCTGGGAGAGTTTAGGATGTGAACATCCCGGATGGACCTAAGTGAGGGATTCTACGGGAACGCAAAAAAATGGCTGAAAACGGAAAAACCAGAAGGACACAGGCCTCTAAACGTTAATCAGTTGTAACGGATCACGGACCGAGGGACCGATACGATCGAAGTTTTACATTATCGAGGTGAGACCTGCGACCTAAGTCGGTATCAGGAATACATCAGACTTTGTGCCAAAAACTTGATCGCACTTAATTTCACTTGATCTGACTTGTTTCGGCCTAAAAAGACCGCAAGTGACAAGTGATCAAGCCAGGTCCGATTTTCCACATGGGTAAAAAAAACTTTTTTCCTACGGGGTGCGGGCTCGTTTTTATCCATTTTGGCAACCTAAAGTTTTTCAAATTTTTTGGATTCAAGAGGGAAAGTGCATTCAAGACCAATCAAGTGCCGAGTAAAATACCGAAAGGCTGCAATCAGCGCGGTAACTAACAGACTATAGATAGGCCAAAGTTTGTGCTGAAAGACGTCGCAAATACTAAAAAGCAATTCCAAGTCACTACAGAGTAAGGTCTGGCGCAGGGTGCACATGCCAAAGATCTCCCGAGGGCGGTGCAGGAACATCGCCCACCGCCTTCTTGGCCTTCGCATTTCCAACAGCAGCGGCCCAATGGATAACACCATTCGCTTCCCAGGCCAGGAAATCCAGTTCCGGGTGGTCCCACTTCTTCTCTCCCGTCGCAGCCGGGATGAGATAGTCGACTGCCTTCTGGATGCTCTGTCCTTTGGGGCCCTCATAGCGCCATAAATCCACCTTGACACTAGGGTGCCTGGCAATCATAGCCAGTCTAGTGTATGCACCGAGCGCGAAAGCGGAATAATGGAAGGACCTCGTACGCTTTAGCTCCGGCGGCAGTTCTCCACCAGCGGTGATGTGCGCGTTCACTCGCTGTTTCGCCCCCTCCGCGATACTCTTCGCCTGGCTATGTTCACCCAGGAACAACGCAATCCCAGCCCTCAGCTGAAGGGCCCATATCCCATGATTGCTCGCCTCCGCGCTCTCCTTCTTCCCGAACTCGCTAGTGTCCAGCCAGTGGAGGAAGTCTGTGTTCCACTTCTTGAACTCTGTGACATCATGATCCGTCCAACCGGGTGCTTCGGTGGACTCGAGGATGGCTACGGCGTCAAGTACCTGGGTGTAACCTTCCGACCAATCAATGATCCCGCCGGAAGTTCCACTATTTTGACATGGGACGAATCCAGCGTGTTTAATACTTGGATTCATGCGCTTATCCTTGAGGATGAACCAATTTCTGAGGACGTCGGCGGCCTTGCGCGAATATTTCTCGTCTCCGGTATAGTACCATGCGAGCGAGAGTGTGTAGGACGAGTTGAACATGTACCCACGCTCGGCATGGTCGGTGTATTTTAGATGCTGATTGAATCGATTAATTTCAGTAAGCCTACACAGACGGATGTTTTTGCGCCTACCTCGGGATTGCTTTCACCGTCGCGAACGACGTATGGACATCCGGTTTGAGTGTTGGAAGGCCAGTAATACTTGGCCATGCTGTTGTAATCGTGGATCCCTGCGCCCGGGCCAATAACTTTCTTATCGGTCACGGACCAGGGGCCCTTGTCGAGAAAGTGGTTTGCCTGCCTTTCCAAACGTCCTACAGGAAAATCAGTCTGGTAATAATCATGTAGAGTTGTCACCCACTGAATGCTGCCTGGAGTTCGGCGCCAGCCTCGTTGTTCACCAGCTTCGTCCTTGCCTTCAAAAGCTTAGAGCCCTGAAGTACGACCGTCTTTGGAGCAACATCCAGCGTGGGAGCTGCGTTGGTACCGAACAGCAGGGAAACTGTCGTGAACAGGGAAAGAAATGGTAACTGCATTCGTGAGGAATGGCGGATGATTGTTTCTTGAGGTTCGATGGTACGCAGTAAGGGTTTTATTCCAACTAGAAGATCCAGATTCGGGAATGGCTCGGCGTTCCTCCCTTCTTGTTTAGCACCACGGGCAGCAATAAAAACTGTATTAATTACGTAGAGCTTGACAAGTTCCAGACATCAAGCTGGTAGCACGAATGAGAGTTGGACATCTTCGTTCCCTTCTTTCTTGATCAGCACCACGGGCGACAAGAAAAACTGTATTAACGTATTACGTAGAGTCGGAGCTTGACACGTTCCAGATATCAAGCTGGCAGCCCGAATGAGAGTTGGACATCTTCGTTCCCTTCTTTCTTGGTGGGTGGTAAGAAAAACCGTATCAACGTATTACGTGGAGTCGGAGCTTGAGAAGTTCCAGACATCAAGTTGGCAGCCCGAATGAGAGTTGGACATCTTCGTTCCATTCTTTCTTGGTGGGCGGCAAGAAAAACCGTATTAACGTATTACGTAGACTCGGAGCTTGACAAGTTCCGGACATCAAGCTGGCAGCCCGATCGAATGTCATTGGCTCAACTGGGCACTCTGGTTGCGTGGATCTCTGTGGAGTCTAAATGAGGAGCTGCAGGCAATTGAATTCAGGAAATAAGCGACCCCCGGATTTGACGCTGTGCGCATGCCCTCTGTCGGAGGTCCACTTTTCTAGCGGAATCCGATTTGACAACAAACGAGCAGATTGGATGATACCAGGCGCGGGCATACTCTAGATGTAATCGAACATAGGAATGGATAAATCCACCGCTCTCATAAAAACCAAGTTTTATGGGCATAATTTACTGTGGCTCACGCTGACAACCTGGTGCTGGGAAATGAGTTCAATCTGCTATACAAAGGCATTGAAAAGATGAATTCAAAGGTAACCTACATATGGTGTCTCAGAGATATTATCGGTGCCCTGAATCCTGGGTATATGCTTATAGGAGGCAACCAGCCAACAGGTGCAGACAGGTCAGCGGTACCAGGGGTGCCCGGAGGGCCATATGAATGAATAGTTCGATGATGGTGGATTGTGTCCGTGCTAGTGCTCATCGACCCCGCCTCCATCGCGGTGGGAATGGATAGATTAGATTGTGGCGGTGTTGATGTGTCGCAAATCTCGTTTGTAAGGGAAATTGAACGGCTAGAAAATATAAGCACAGTTACTGTTGTAGCAGCTGCAGACGCTTCCGCTCTCCCGTGGTTGAATAAGCCCCAGGGTTTCGGCATCTGAAATTTCGGCATACGAGACCGATCGCACATGGGCATGAGAGTCCAAATCCGCATGGGGCCCCAACCTGGCCCCGATTCTGGCAGGTCTGCAACGCGTTGCCCTCGATATCAGCATTAACACACCCTGATGGGTGGGAGACTCACTCGTACGAAGAGACCAGTGCAACACTGTCCGAAATCATTGCAGACTCGTGCTCCACACCTTGTTTGCCCAGCGACACGGAGCCCGAGGACAGCGAGGAGGAGGAAGGGGACTTGGATGCGAAATGACATGGACTTGTGGCAGTGGGTAGAACTGACTTGAAGCCAGAGGGCTTTTTATAGGGACGTCTCGCAATTCGCCCCTATTCAATTCCAAGGTTCCTCCAACTTCGAAAATCGCACGCGCCGCGGATCTTGGTCGTTTTAGTCATCTGCTTACCTTGAATACATCAGTGCATGCCCGCGTTCAATTCTATTCTCAAATCTTCCCTTCTTGTTTCAGATATCCGTTGAAATTTTCCGCGTCCGCCGCTCGAGCCTCTCTATCTCCGCCGCGTGTCAAATGCCCTCTCTCCTTTCATATAATTTTCCCTCCCTCTGGTAAAACCGTCGCCATTTGGTTTAATTCGCCCGGCTTTAGTTAAATTAGTTCCTGACGCGACGTGTATATTCCTGCGTGTTTGTAAAGGCTTTCTGCAATTCCCGCGTAGAGGCCGTGGTTATTTTTTTTCTGCCTCTTTGCTCAGGCTCAAACCGTACAATACATCATGAAAGCGACCTAGAGACAGAAGACAGCAAGACGCCGACACCGCCACGCACACAACGCGCCGGAGGTTAACTTAACCTCCAACGACTCTCTCGGGGTCAGATTCACAAGATACCATACTGGCCACTATGCTTTCTTTCCCTTTTCTTTTCTATGATCTACCTATGCCTTACTTACTTCAAGGTCACCCTATACTTTTCTACCCGAGACTCAGGACGCGTTCCACATCGCAGACTAAAACCGCCGATTGGATCCTTCGAACGCTACGCAGAACCCACTGCCAAACGATATCCTACATATCATTCGTTATTATTTATATTGCGTAGTCCTACTACGCCGGCTTCTTAATTACCTAGTGTAGTTTGCACCGTTAATCGACTCTCTCTCTCTCTCTCTCGCGACCTAGAGACAGGTCAAAATTATGAATTCAACCGGAAGATTGGGATCTCAACGGAGTTGGAGGAGAACAGTTCACGAATAGCCTCGCACCCCGAAGATTAGATTACACGGAAGAAATTTCTTTGATAAATAGGCTCGGGTTGGCTGGCATGGAGACTTGAACAGGAATTATAATGTATATCGAGTTGAGGTGGTATAAATACTCGATTCTTGTCTTCAGTTTATTAAATAACAAGAGAGTACGAGACCCTCGTACGGAAGCTCGCCTTGGCCCTGAGACTAAGGAAGATCGGCTTCCAAGTCATGTGGAGCTTCCTTTCCCCCCTGCCCAATAATTATATTTGTCAGTCGTCCAATTTATTTGATGGCCTTGGATCTATTGTATCAAGTCTGTCTCAAAAGGAGAGGTGCACAGATCTGTTGTTTATATGAGACTGCAGGTGGATTCACCTGCACGGGCTAGGGGATTCAGGAATATGAGCCTCTCTATATAGAATTGACATTTCTGTTATTGTTGAGTCCTCACGCAAATTCAACCGCAAGTGTATGTCGGTTGAACTAGGTTGAACTGCTGGATGGGAGGGCGGGAGGAGCAGCGGTCAGGGTGGAGAACGGGAGGGAGATGGAGAGAATTGTGGTACCACTGGGCAATGGGCAGGTGTGTGAGGGTGAGATGGAGGGACTGGTGCAAGCAACTTCGAAAGCGCTGCAGGACAATTGCGATTGCATACTATGCGTTGCTGACTCGCAGGCCGCTTTACGGGGCATTCTCTCAGCGGCGCCGAGATCCGGACAATTCCGCGCCATCCAGTACGACATGCTGGTCCGCGACGCTCTCCTTTCCCGCCCGCACCTCACGATCCTCAATCTCTGGACCCCGGCGCATATCGGGACGGTGGGAAATGAGCTGGCGGACCTAGCTGCTAAAGAAGCTACGTCCCTGGACCCGGACCCCAACGCTTTCGTCTCTCTCACCTCGGTTCGCCGCCACATCCACCTCCAGATCCTGGAGTCATGGAACACCATGTGGAAGTCGTCAAAAACGGGCGGGGCACTCCGCTACATCGACAAAACTCCACCCCCATCCCGCTCTACTCGTCATCCACCTTGTCCTGCAAGACTTCCTCCTCCATCTCCCAGCTGCGAACGGGCCCAAGCTTCTTAAACTCGCACCGTTTCAAATCCGGCTTCGTCAACTTGCCGGCTTGTGAAGCTTGTGGCGCTGCCCATGAGACTCGAGCACATTTTCTCTTGGAGTGCCCGCTCTGGGAACCGCTTCGCCAACCCCTCCACGTCACCTCGAGATCGGCCGAGCTGTTCGGCCCTCTCCATGTCTCTCCGCTCCTCACACACCCCAAACTCCTGAAAGCCCTTGGCAAATTTGTGGAAGATACAGGTCGATTCTCGTGATACATTTCCTTTTATTATCTCGCTCTCCGTTTTTCTTTTTCTCTCTCTCCTACTTTTCCGCATATCATAACTACTTATAATCATTAAACCATACCAACCACGCAACCTTCCCATAAAACCCCGCTTGCGCAACACTTTACCTCCGGCTTGTCACTCTACATCTCGTCTTTACCTTACATATTAGAGAGCTTGCGCAAAAGCCGCACGAGCCGCATGCGGCTTTTTTGCATTGCGCAAAGCCGCGTGGCAAATTTGAAATGTGAGAGGTGTCAATCAACTATTTCAATGTAAGCTTACCTGAGGCAAAGGAGAGGTGCTGTGGGGAGAGGGAACATCCTCGGCATTGCCTCTGCTGCGCGGCAGACGTGAGAGTGAGGGTAAAGGAAGTGGAGCTTGAGTGATACCTTCGTGATGCGTAAAAAATGCGGCCTCCCACGGTTGCACATCCAACAAATAGTACTCTCAGGAGTAGAGCGTGGGATTCAAGGGCCATTGGATGGTATTTAGCAAGACAAGGATTAAGAACAGCGAAGAAATACCCGCGGCTTTGCGCAATGCACAAAAGCCGCGTGCGGCTCGTGCGGCTTTTGCGCAAGCTCTCTATTAATCACTTCGCGTACACTTATATTCTTAGACAGCCACCCACCACATAAAATCGTACATACCCATTACCGTACAGCTACCATTGCCCTTACTGGGTTACATGTACTTAGTAACAAAAGTGAAATATCAATCAATCAATCAATCAAACAGCTATCAGACCCCAGTTATTCCCATTGCTTTTGTATTGGAGCATGAGTTAATGAAAAGACCAAAGTTCCACCTTATAAGTCTCCCATCGCGCTGTTGCGACTTAAAAACGCGGCTGAAATTGTCGGTGCTGTCACTCGCGTCTGGCACGTGATGGCGTTGGCGTCTGATGGCTGTCAGATTGAACTCCGCTCGTCTCTTCTCAGTTCCAACCTCCTTCTGTCACGTCTGTACACCAAGTTGGGGGTGATCCATTCGTAAGACCGCTGTGCCTTGTCTCTCCGTGGTCCCAATGAATCCACGCCCAGCGTCGCCCACAGCAACGCGCCGAATGTCTCGATTCTCGAATGCGAGGCTGTCACCGCGGATGAACAACTTCCTTTCAAACTGGATATACAGAATATCCAGTAACATGAACTGTTGAAGATCGATGAACTGCCACTGGACACCGAATGTCCATCCATTGAACCAGTGGTTTTTCCGCCTCCGCTGTTGCTGAGGTTACAGTGACAGTCCCGCCGCATTGGCAATTTGGCATTGCTGGACACTCCCGCCAGCAATTTTTTTCGTGCACGTATTCGCCGTTCTACCGACCCGCGCAAATCATCGTGGCGGGGATCCTCAGCTCAATATCCATGCCTACTGGCAGCAAGAAGCCATTCTTGTCCAAGTATCTTGGACGCGTTTTCGAAGGCGCAGCGGCACTATTGCCCCCCAGGGTGACTGCGCTCTGCGTCTCCGAGCCGATGGGTTTACCATTTTCTCCGTGCGTGCCAGATCATCCGCCCAGCCTCGATTCTAATGGAGCCTGCGCATTCAATTTCACGATCGTCCAAGGAGAAAAAGGACGTTGAGCTTCTCTAGCCTGGGGTGTCCTCCACAACGAATTCAAGTTCCCGACTGCGCATGCAATTCTTCAATTTCGATGGCACCCGGCCATGGACCTGGTCGAAGAAAGAGTGTTCAATGGATCACGGACATGCGGAGGTTTCTCTTCGGCAAGTACATTCCTAACCCCAAAAGCTCTCGACTTAATTCGTGAGTGGCAAATATCCTGTCCTACTCTTCTGATGTCTGATATGTCGTTCAGGTATTATCCACATCGGGCCTGGTACCGGCGACCGCAATCATCGACCTAATTAATCGATTATCTTCTGGCATCGGCATCGAAACGAAAGCTCGCTATATGTCTCTATCAGCCGAATCGTTCAAGTCCCTTCTTTTTCGGTTCTCTTCAGACCCAGACTTGAAACCAGATTCTTCACAAATAAGGCCAACCGTAATTACCGCACGATTAACGTTATTAACGTTAACTAAAGGCAGTGCGCCAAATCTTTTTTCTTTTGACATTTTGCGGTGCAGATCAACCAGGAATTGACACAAGACAGCAGGCTTCGGCGAGGCGCGATCACTGAGGAACGTGCACACTCAATCTCTTTTCATTCTCTCATGGCTCCCAATTACTTCTCCTGTGATGTCTGCAGCAGCAAAATCTCTGTCAAGACCGCGCGCATCCACTGTCTCGACTGCGAGGACTACGACATGTGTGCGGCCTGCGCCCTCAGCGAGCGGACGGAGGGTACCCATCTCCTAGTGCACCACACGCGCGTGTTCAAGATCAGCGGCGGTGGCGGGCACACATCCGTTCCATCCGCAGCCACGATCGTGTACAACGGTCCCGAGACAGCATCGGACGTCGTCCCCGCGCTGGCTGCCCTGTCAATCCATGCGTCCGACTCCGGAGTCGGAGTCGCGGCGGTCGAGGGCACGTCCACCGCATCTACGCTGTCATCTGTCGAAGTCTCGGCATACACGACGCCCGCAGCCATCGACCAGCAGCCAATGTACACCCCGCCTGTCGCATACACCCCGCCAGCACCAGTGGCCGCACCTCTAGAGCCGGCGACCGGATGGGGTCCCTTCTTCCTGGAGGACCTGAGCCCCAGTCCGGCGTTCGCGCAGCTAATGAGCGCCATCCTGACCTACCTAGACACCGGCCACACGGGCTACCTCGTCCCTGAGGCCTACTCTCGCTTCCTGGACGACCAGGCCTACGTCGGGGATAACAACAGTTGTGTGTTTCGCTCTGCGCTTTTTTTTCACCGCTTGACCCTGCGCTGATCATGATGCCGATGCCGGTGCATCCAGGGAAATACAATCTCGTCGCGCGGCGCGGCAAGTCGAAAGAGGACGTCGCGGACGCGGCGCTGAAGCACCTTTACGACCTCCACAGCATCGAATATGTCCTCCGCCCGCGCTCCACCGCCTCGAACAGCAATACGATGCCGCTCCTGACCCTCAAAGGCCTCATGGACCTCACCGCGCTCGAGATGCTCTCCGACCCGTCCACCGAGTGGGGCAGCATCTCGCGCGTCATCAACATGTACGACCTCCCCACGGTGCGTGGCTGGGGCGCCCTCCCGCGGAGCGTGCTGCCCGACGTGCCGGACCCGCGCGTGACGGAGCGCGTTGCGCGGGTGCTGGCGGCGGAGGCGGCGGAGCACGAGCGCAGGTTGGAGGCGTCGAGGGTGAAGCTTATGTTGCAGGCGCAGGGCGAGCAGAATGCATTGGATTTGTTGGATGATCGGAGGTATACGTATAGGTATTATTAGTAAGAGCGGCTTGGCGGGTTGCTACAATTTCCGAGGTTGTACAGTACTGACAATGTACAACAAAAATATGCACGTCTGTTACTGTCGTACGCGCTTTGACAGTGCGAGCAATTCAGCCGCTCGCAACTAACAAAGTCTAGTGAAGGAGTTGAGAGATAGGTGTGGGTTCAATAGCGCGATCTCGGGTACTTATTTATTGCCCTAGAACCAAGCTTTGGCCCTGAGCAGGAGAACAGAGCGACTTGGTCGGACGCGCCAGAGAACGTTTTGTTCAAATGCTGAGGTAAGATATGTTGAAAACTGTCAATGGGAACATCGATCCTTTGCCACTCAGTAGACTGTAGATGAAGTCATTGAGTCATTGAGATGCGTTCCGTTGACGGGATGCGGGGTACGCGAAGAAAGGCACTCAAGCAAGAAATCATAGGGACATCGAAGTGAACGTGAAGGTTCGTGGACACGAGCCTATTTGTCGAATCGAACTCCGTACCGAAATCAGATTCATGCGGATAGGATAGAATTGCTGACGCAAGGCCCCGAATCGGAACGGCTGGGTGCCGTACTACATACACAAGGCGTAAATGCATGCTACGGATGTATCAAATTCTCGACCGTTGGGATCAGTCTAACCACGCGAAATAAGAATCAATGCGACGTTGAGCGACAAGACATCACTTACCACGCCGATCGGAGCGAGTCTTTATCCACTGCCACGCAGTTGTCGCCGTTTTCTAAACCCAACGAGACGCAGGCTGCAAGACGCCTGCGACCTTAGCCAGAGCCACGGCCCCACCGCCAGCAACCACAACCCCCACAACCGGGATAGCCACAGCGTAAACCATCCCGATGGATTGGATAGACGCAAACAGACTTCCAGCAGCCACGTTTCCGATAGCCGCCTGCCAGCCAGCGGCGATGGATCCTAGGACATCCGAATCATGAGCGCCAGTGCCTTGTATTATGATTAATCCAGATAAAGTCCTACCGGCAATGGGTCCTAGTGAGCCAAAACCAATCAAGGCCAGAGGGTTGGCGATGAGGACGATTCCGAGAACGATGAAAGTCAGAGACCCGAGGAGTTCCCAAGGGTGTGCCTTGATGAACTCCATCACCGCTTTGGCAACTTGCACCAGGTTTCCCTTCTTCACGAAATCCAGCAGCCATTGCTTCATCCGAGCGATTTGCATGGCACCCAAATTTCCGTGTGTGATGTGCAAATTTTCGAGGAAGGCGGTGTTTCGGGTATGAGAGGCGGTGAGGAAGGCATTCCTCGCGGTTGCGCTGCTGGCGGGGTTAGAGCGTAAGCTCGTCGGGGCGCCTATCGTCCTATCTGAAGTAGCGTCTACATCCGTGCTCATTGAGTCTGCGGCTGAGGAGGAACCAGAGAATCTGGCTCGAAGAGTGGGCGTTGGCTCGGAGGACATGGTCGTGGGCGTAGAGAGCGTTTGCGGCCGAAATTGAAGAAGCCTCATGCGGACTGGGTAATTTTGCATTGCCTCGTGGTGAGTGGATAAAGTGTGGCCTGATGGGCAGAGCTTAAACTGAGAGTAAAAGCAGCAAGAAGGTCGTAGCTTTTACGTGCACATGCCAATTTTCTTGTCTTCTCTTTCTTTATAAAATTGTTCGTATCTGGAAGAACCTTAATCATCAGTGAGGCTCCAGCCATTTAAACATTTTTAAACGGTAATAACCGCTTTATTTCGATTTATTTGGCCCTGCGCTCCTGCCTCTCTGCCACTGCGTTGGCTGCATGTTGCTCGCACTACGAACACTAGGTATGGATGCCGCCTTACCTGCGGGAGTCGCGCCGGCGCATGGGTTGACGCCGACGGTTGGGCGTAGGCGCTGGTGCCGTTTTGGGAACTTGAATGACGTGGTGACGTGGCAGCGTGGGAAGGAGTCTCGTTCCGGTCAAAGCGTGATATCATGATTGGTCAAATGTTGAGGCCTCCCAGTCAAAATCGGTCATGCCACGATCTGCCCAGAAATGCTCTGAGCAATACGAATCCAAATTTTGTGCTCAGATCTGCTCCTATTTGCCATGGCACTTTTGTGTCGACTTCATTTTCTAAACAATAATCAAGAACGTTGACTTATTTTAGTTTTGAAACCAATTTGAAACCACCAGTCCGCAAATCTTTCTTAAGAATCACATAATTTCAACAAGTCCGCGCTACCGATGCACTACTCTGCCTCTTCCTCGCGCTCTGCCTCTTCTTCATCATCTATGTCGGGCTCTTCGCTGTAGCCCCCGAAGATCCCAACTTCTATGCCTTCGCGCTCCCAAACGAGCCAACGGTAATCCGACTTGTCGGTTTCCACATGATGGTCGTGCGGCTGCATGGAAACCACAGCAGCAATCGACTTTGCATCGACGGCCCGAAGGCCTTCGGCACCCATGTGAACTACTGACCAGACTGTCCACTCCGAGTCGGAGTCTACCAGCAGGTCCATGTCGGATGGCGAGAACAAGATCACCAACGTGAAAGCCTTTACCTCAGCGCCAATATGGCATTTGAAGTAATATAACACTTCCGCAAATTCAGTCTTGTTCTCGAGAGAAAGCTGTTGCAAGTCAGATGGGGCTGGGATGAACAACGACACTAGACTTGACGAGACATAAGAAGCTTCCCGGGCGGCTTCAAGACTTCCTTCCCCGCCGAACGTGCGATTTTCCCGTTTGGCAGTCGAAGTCTGGCCCACCGATTGAGCCTCAGCTCCTGGCCTGGACGAATTGTTTGGCCTGCGTTTGTCGCTAGCTCCTCCAGATGTTCACGGATTACTTGATCCTTATCCCCGTCAATAATTACTTGCCACATATCTTTCGCACGCAGTAGGACGTAACCCTCGCCGGCATCCCATGCTCTCCGAGGCAGGCTATCTTCGTCAGGCTCGAGCCGTGAAATAATAACCTTGAGAGCGTTGACCTGAGCGCGACGAAGAGCCCGTTCCGAAAGATTTTTGAACGGATTCGAGAGTTGTTTGATCTCTTCTCCTAGATTCCCGATGGTGCGTTCCAGAGTCCACTGAATCGAGTATAGGAGCGGCCCAACACGCTAGACTTCCGGTGCAACATGGAGCACAGTACTAGTATGGATGCTCGGTCTGACAAAGTGGAGGCGGTCAGCACTAGTACTGCGCTGGCAAACATCTCCTCGAACTCACGATGGAACTCGCACAGAAAACGATGGCAATTTTGAAGCTGGACCGTGGGGATTTTATATTGGTCTAAGAGGCGAAAAGCGCACACGTATTTGCAGTAACTTTTCCAGTATCTGCAAATACTTTATTAGCTCATCTTAAGATCCGGTCGGTCGGAACCGCCAAGGGGTCTTAAGATGCAATAGACCTTAAGTTCTGTACATATAGGGTAGAGACACTGTATATACCCCAGGGGCAGGGTCAGTCTGATCTTAAGTTCTTGGTGCCGCAACTTAAGCTCGCCCGCAACAGAAGTTCCAAAACAACTTGCGTTCGAATCATATACATATCCAAATAATTTATTAGCTCATCTTAAGTTCGGGGCGGTTCGACCACATTTGGAACTTTAAGTTTTACATAGAACTTAATTTTTGCTACCACTAAATACCATAGACATCAAATCACCCATTTGACTTGGAACTTAAGTTCGACCTGAGTCCCCACCTCGAACTTAAGTTCCTGTAAGACTTGAGTTTTGAAATCAGTTCATAGAAAACCGTACATGTAAAACACATTTAGGAACTCACGTTTTATGTTTCTGCCACTCAAGTCCCTCCGACGCACTTGAATTCCTGGCAAACTTAAGTTCTACGGTGAATTCAAGTTCGGGCGAGCTTAGATTCTACAAAAAACTTCAGTTATATGTCAAACGCAAAACCGAGTAATCTCGTACCTGCTTTGGTCGTATTTTCACAGTGGAAATGAGTGAACATCAAGATGGGAGGAGAGGTGGCACTAGAACACTTGATGCCATATGGGCACACCAAGTTTTTTGAGCGCGTTCAGTGCGCAGTTGGGTGGCATTCAAATTGCAATCGGAGTTGAAGAGAGTCTGGACTCTGAAACTCTGAGTGACTGTTCAAAATGACCTATTGAACTCAATGAAACAAGAAAACTCAGTCTACAGCCTAACACTGGGCAAAGAGGCTGCGAAGATGGTGGTGGAAGAAAGAGAAGGACACGCCACAGCCACATTGATCGCCACCGCCAAACTGACCGTCACTCGTCACCTGTCACATCAATTCCTGGTTGTTCTTTGCGACCACTACACACACTCGCTCCTCACTCCGAACGCCCTGCGGCTGCCTCTATTCTCTCCTCAGAGACATTTCCTTCCCCTCCTTCTGGTACGACACTCATAGTCCCCCAATCTCGTATGTGCCACTGACTTCAGCTCTCCCATCTTTTTGTGCCATCGACCTCGGATGCGCGGCTTGTGTGGCACCAACTTGATTCTTCAAGGTTCGTTCCATCCAGTTGACAACCATGAAGGCCCGCTTTAATCTCTGCAATTTTTTAGACCCCACATTCCTCAGTCACCCAACCGGCCGCGTGTTTGCTTCCTCAGATTGTTTCATTAATGCGTAGTGTGAATCGATGGGTGGCGCGACGTAGTCTTCAAGTGGATGGATGACATGGTGAGTGCCACGCTTCCATGGAACATATTTATATTGTTTATTTACCGCGGATTAGGGTATACATCGGGTGTACAAGGATTTTTAGCGCAGCGACCGGGCCCTTCCCGCCAGAGTTAGATCTCTCCCATGTTCGCCAGGTCCTTGGAAACCCTGTCGGCAGCAAACCCTGGCTGCTCGTCGTTGC
This sequence comes from Mycena leptocephala, assembly GCA_029378395.1. Taxonomy (NCBI): domain Eukaryota; kingdom Fungi; phylum Basidiomycota; class Agaricomycetes; order Agaricales; family Mycenaceae; genus Mycena; species Mycena leptocephala. The sequence continues at coordinate 57,676 of JARJLF010001162.1, forward strand.
ACCGCCACAGCATAATTTAGGCACTTAAGTCGGGGTGTAACTTAAGTTGTTAATGGAACGGAAGATTGCGTGTGACACTTAAGTTGAGGATGAACTTGAGTTGTGGATGGGACTTGAGTTGTGAGGGAGACTTAAGTTGTGGCTCAAGTGAGGGGCACTATACAGGCGGGTGCCATACAGGTGGCCCACCGGTGGAGGGAACTTGAGTTCAGCCAGAACTTAAGTTCGGCTGGCGGTTCAGACCGCCCGGATCTTAAGATGAGCTCATTGTATTTCATGGACAACGTACCCCAGAGTTGGATGTAACCAAGATCTGAAAGTTCTGAGGACCGCCGGACCGGCAGTCAGTCAAGTGAAGTAAATCTAGAGCAAAGTCAGTATGGAATCTAGATGAGCAATAGATTGAGGTACACTAACAGACATAGCTTCGAGAGAATGTCAGAGTTACAACGCAACTTGAATTGAAATAAATCTAGACCCAAGTCAGTCCAGATGATCGATAGACTGACGACATACTTTAGACATGGCTCCGAGAGTGCGAGTCAGTCAGAATGAAATAAAGTCAGAGTAGTCAGTTAAGGATACATAAATCAAGGACGACGTACCTCGAAGTTGGATATAATCAGGCAAGACTTGAATCTGAAAAGTCCGAGAACCAGTAGTCAGTCACGGATGCATATGTACATCAAGGACATGTACCATGGACCAATAGCAACTCCCAACATGAAGAACTCACGGAGATCGTTGGTCTAAAGGTAACTTGCATGAAGTGGGTGAGATCTATAGACCAGTCAGTACAGATTAACGATAGATTTGGGACATACCGTGAATTGAGAGACAACATCTTTGAGAGGGCAAGTCAGTTGAGCTTGAAATAAAGTCAGAGTTGTGACGCACCTGCAGCTGTTCGGTGGGCAAGCGGGCAAGATGTGAATATGAAAATAAATCTGAGACAGGTCGTGATTCAGTGATCCATACATCAAAGACGACGCACCTCAGAGTTCGGTGTAACCAAGCAAGAGTTGAATCTGAAAAAATGAGGACCAGTCTATATAGATCAACGAAACGTACCATGGACAGCAAGACCCAACAGCGCGATGGTCCAAAGGTGACTTGCGCGAGGTAGGTGAGATCTGTAGACCAGTTAGTACAGATTGATGATAGATTAGCGATATATTTGGGACTCACCTTGAATTAAGACACAACAGCTTCGAGAGCGCGAGTCAGTCGAGCTTGAAATTGAGTCAGAGTTACAACGTACCTCTGAGTTGGATTGAGAGATGTGAGTGAGATCTATCGACAAGTCAGCATGGATGAACGATAGATTTGAGACATACCGCGCGTGCATTGAGTGATAAAGGCTTCGAGAGCGCGAGTCAGCAAATATTAAACAAGAGTCAGAGTTACGACGTACCTCAGGTTGGAATCTAACCATTGTGAACCAACACACCCCAAGCACCAAGATAGACCGCGGACTGGGTTTGAATTGTGAATAATAGCTTCGTGAGTTTAAGTCAATGAAGCTCGAAATAAAATTGAGTTACGGTGACATACGTTGGGGCTGGGCATCTAGTGTATCTGTAGGGTAGGATGGGGCGCAAAAGGGCGGGGGCAAGGCCAAAGAGATATCCACTCCTTGGCTTTGTTGCCGCTTGAGATTTTTTCGGCGATATTGCGTGGGGGCCGATCGTAAGAGGAATAACTACAAAGCGTCGGCAACTTGCTGTCCGTGCTTCTTCCACGCCACAGGATCGCGGAAGCAGCAAAATCCCACGTCGAAATATCATCCGACTTCTCACACTTAAGGATGCCTCTCTAACACGAGCTGAAGAGATCACCGTGATTGAGTGTGGGGAGGTGCATGCAATCTAAGCTGAACAGGTCCGGGACGCCGAGAATACGCTCTGGGGGCATGCCAGAAAATATCCTGGGCTTGGAGATCCGGTTTCCTCTTATACTCCGCATCCATTGGAGAAGCCAAAAGATACTTGAGATATTCTTCAGAAGAGCCACTCTCCGCGGCGATGTCCTCGCGATCGCATCCGGGGTACAGAATAATCGTCTGGTTTCAGCAGTACCGGGTAGTAATTTCCACATACCACCTTGTGGCGCCCAACAACATCACAGTACAAACGACAACTGTAGCGACCACTGTGATACCCGATGCCGGGCCCATCTGCAGTGTCGAGAAGGAGGTTAATGTAAGTTCTTTTTCTCTGTCCGTCCCATATGACAAGACCTTCTTTTTACAGCCCCGTCAGATACCGTAGTCCGGATACATGAATGAATCTGGATTTTTGGGTGGGTGTGGCCCGGGGATGACGCCACCAGGAAGGACGTATTTCTTCTTATGACGGAGAGTAGGCGGCAGATCGAAGATAACCCAGATATACATCCAGCAGTCGGACGCCTTATGTTGATATAACTGCGCGCCGTCGATGGATAGCATCAATGCTGTGCGGCATCGACAGCAGCAAGGTACCCGTCGCCACAATAGACGTCGGAGGAACTCGAAGTCTCGAACCCCCCGCCTTCTTGTATAAACCGTTCGTCAACGGATTTCTTGTGTCCACGAGCTATTTCTCCATGTCTCTGTGGGTTTGGACTGTCTCTGTCTTCGTAGCCTCCTACTTCAATGATGGGAAATGGTTTCCTAGGGTGTGCATCGGTGCTCCAATTTTCGAGTTTTTTTTTCCCCGCACATTCGAACTTTTGACCAACAGGAATCTACCCTAAGCCTTTTCTTCTGCTTTTCGCAGTTCATCTCAACTTTCCGCCTCTGGCCGATACGGGTTCAGATGTCTGCGCATGGGATTTCTGCTGGTGTGCCGAGTCTGACTATGTTCCTCGAAGTCTCCTGCGTCCCCATGGCCACGACGCATCACACCTAGAGGGAACTGAACCCCTTCTGTCATCATGTAACGCCAATATCAATTCATATCGTACTACTGCACAATTGAAGACTACGTTCTCCGAGCCAATATTCGAACTCGTATTCCCCGCAATCAGCAAATGTAACGCCCATCGAGGTCGCGGGGGCATGGATTGGCATTTGGGCACTCGTTCATGCATTGTTGGTAGCTCTGGCTGCAGAACTGGAACGTCCGATATCAGTCTTTCGTGCCGAGTGAAGGTGAGGAGAATATTCACATTCGAGTTGTACGGCTGACAATTGGCGAACGTATATCCGCACTCTTGTTCACAGTCTCGTTTCACCATGGCGGCTATTGAACGCCCATTATTAGTGCCACGGCCCAGGAAGTTCTAGTGCAATGGATTCTCATCATCTGTGACAGGAGACGCGGAGACAATGGCGAAGAACACGGCGAGAAAGGAGGTAAATGCGGAGAAGTGCATATTTATGAAAACTTGAGGCTGGTGGATGGAGCTTTTGCTGTGGGAAAGACCCTGCCTTTTATTCTGGGGCGCTAGTGAAATAAAATTTGTGGCCACTGTTACGACCCACCCGGACCCGTCCCCGCAAACTCCAAGGAGGATTCACTCCGGTCTCCAGGACCTATGATCCAAATTCGCAATGGCATCTGTAGTGTTTGTGTCTGAGCAGACAAACATGCGGGCTTCAGCAGGCAAACGTGAGAGCGGTACCATCGGTCCAGTGTTAAAATTGGAGCGGGGAGGATAGTGGGCCCTGGTAATTCAAACATGCGGGCTTCAGCGGGCAAACGTGAGAGGCGGTACCATCAGTCTAATAATGTTAAAATTGCAGCGGGCGAGGATAGTGGGCCCTGGCAACTCAAATATGCGAGCTTCAGCAGGCAAACGTGAGAAGCGGTACCATCAGTCTAATGTTAAAATTGCAGCGGGGGATAGTAGTGGCCCTGGCAATTCAAACATGCGGGCTTCAGCAGGCAAACGTGAGAAGCGGTACCATCAGTCTAATGTTAAAATTGCAGCGGGGGATAGTGGCCTGGCAATTCAATTGAAGTCCCAACAGCAGGTCCAGCCAAATAGATGTGGCGGGAATCCACATTTACCGGGAACCAAGGTAACCCAAATATGATGCAAGTTTCAGGTTGAATTAAATTGGAGGATATACAAGAAGCGGCGCACTCGGCCGATTTAGAACAGCGGCACTTCAAATGCAAGACGGCTCAGGGCCGCCTTTGAAGTGTGGGAGAGCTGGTCTTGAGGCAAAGGCGGCACTTGCTATTCGGGGACCCGTGCTGGTGAAAGCGGCTGTGCACCCTCTTTTTTCTTCCTCCTACATCCGCCCCGCACAATACCTCCACCCAACATTTGAGCGCGACAATGTCGACGCAACGCTCGCGCGCTGATATCGAGCCATTGACGGGCTGCCAACGGGTGTGTTAACAGATTTCCGCGACTACGTGAGCACAGTCTCTTAAGCTCCCACAACCTCACGCGTCCTGACACAGATGTTCACCGAACCCTACATTACAGCCAATCTCGTGTCTTTCTGGACACCTCGGGGATCAGTATTCCCGCGTTGCGGGCATTTCTTGAAGCGCGGGACCTTGGCGGCTCCGTGCGGCCAAATGATGATCTCTTTTCCAGAACCGCTAGTGGTGTCGCGTGCCAAACGCGAATTCGACGCGTCCAATGTGTCACTGATGTCCTTGACTGTCAAATCGGAGGCAATGCCGGCTGCCCTCCCTTGCTGCTGAATCCGGATTCAGCAGAAATTTGCATGTGAAAACATCACGATCGCGTTGTAATTTGGGATTTGAACATGCAGGCTCGAGCAGACTCCAAAAACAACGGAAGCTTGCGGTCATATTCGGACACGGAGAGTCGAACCCCGGTGGCCTGCTGGAGCTATACTATGCTTTCACTGGTTCATAATACGAGACTGGTGTACCTTGTACCATATTTGATTCTTTTAACTCTGCAAAGTTCATTCACTAGGTTTGTGTTCCCCAAGGGTGGATGCCCGAGATGCCCGAAACAATTCAATCCGACTGCCCAAGCTGACGCTCGATGTATATTATATGAGCCTGATCAGGATTCGAGTCGTCGGTTTGTGTTCCCCAAGGGTGGATGCCCGAGATGCCCGAAACAATTCAATCCGACTGCCCAAGCTGACGCTCGATGTATATTATATGAGCCTGATCAGGATTCCGGACGACTCGGAGCCAGAATTCACGAACCCTCTTGGTCGAAGGCGTATGGATCGAAATCCACCCGATTTTTCTTGGATCCTTTGACACAGTGCTGAACGAAATAGGAAAAAAAATGACGCCACCAGCGGTATTCGGACACGGGAAGTCGAACCCCGGTCTCTGCCGCCAACAATCTTGTCTTCTAATGATGACACATGTTAGGAGGCCGTGTACCATACACCATGCCCGATTCCTTTCACTCATTTGAAGTTCGTTAGGTTAGCTTTTTTTTTTTTCGATCAGCCCACTCAGATCGAGTAAAATACGGACAGCCAACTTCCAAGATACCCGGAAAGATTCAGCCTCTGAATGGTTTATGCCTCGGAGTCCTATTGATATTTAACCTTCCAAATCTGATTGATCTGCCCTTGAGAAGTTCGCTATGTCATCAAGATTCTGGAAATCTTGGCGAAATCATTACGGACAGATGCCCGAGACCCACAAAATAATCCAACATCCAACAACAGCACTTAACTGATTATACACATCCTGTTTTTCTCTGGATCGCACCCTGCCGTCGCAGAAGTTGAAGTTGAACAAGGCTTTAAAAAGGAAGATTTAGATATGGCATTCGGACACGGGGAGTCGAACCCCGGATAGCCTCTAACAGAGGTACGCGCCGTAGAAATGGAGGCGGTGTACCATACACCATGTCCGATTCCTTTCAGCCTTACGAAGTTAATTAGGTTATCAATCATTCGGAAAACCCCAACCGGATTCACTCTCGTTGCCCGACCGCGAAAAAGCCAACCCAAAAGATTGTTCCATCGTGGTACCGTGGGATTTGAACACGCAGGCTCAAGCTGGGCCGAGAAAAGGACCGGGGATCGAAAATTCAAACACCGGGTGTCAAACCCGGGGAGCCCCACTTCCGACCTCCAATCTTCACAGTTAATGATCAGAAATAGAGGCGGTGTACCATACACCACGCTCGAGCTATTCCCTCGCCAACGAAGCTCATTGGGTTACCAAATTTTGGATCCGGAACAGCCCGAGCAGATGTCCGACATGCCCGATGCAGAGATTGTCCTCAAAATCTTGATCAGCTTCGATAATTCAACTTCACTTCACTTATCCCGCCCACGGATATTGATATTGAGCCGTTTGTTGCCCCGCGGCCGGGGCGTTTATCAACTCGGAAACTTCTGCGGGCCCGACATGACAAGAACAAAAAAAGTTGCAAGGTAGCCAACCATTTGGACACGGGGAGTCAAACCCCGGTCCGCCTCCAACATGAGTGCAAAATCTTCTACAAGACGAGAGGCGGTGTACCCTACACCATGTCCGATTCCTTGTACTGTTAGAAACCTCACTAGGCCGTAGCACTTTGCAACATTCCAGTTAGACTATTCGTCAATGAACGCAATTGCACTGAGACGCCCGATACCCCCAAATATTCAACCTCACTCACCACTAGTACTATGTGACCCATTGAACCGTTTTTACGCGCTCACAAGTCGAAATTTCTGGCGCCGGGCATTACCAAAAATAAATTGCAGCATACACTATGTCGACCATTCGGACACGGGGAGTCGAACCCCTGGTCTGCCTCCAACAAACTTCTTCTTAACATCTCTCCTATGAGGGGAGGCCGTGTACCGTACACCATGCCCGATTCCTTTCACTCATTCGAAGCTCGCTAGTTCGCATTTTTTGTTTCGACCACTCCGATCGATGCCTCTGAGTCCTATCGATATCGAACCTTTTGCACCCCTGTGTCGTTCACAGCCATTATATCATACTAATACACAAATGTGATTTCTCTACCCCTTGACTCTGAGAAGTTCGCTATGCTATTAATGTTCTGGGGATCAAGCAAAATCATTAGAACAGACCCACAAAAAAATTCAACACCAGCACATGCACATCCTTTTTCTCTAATCGCACCCTGCCGTCGAAAAATTGAAGTTGAACAAAGCCTCAAAAAGAATGTCTCAACCTTCCATTCGGACACGGGGAGTCGAACCCCGCTCTACCTCCAATACGGCAATTTCCCCCTAAGACGAGAGGTGGTGTACCCTACACCATGTCCGATCCCTCGTACTGTTACAAAGGCTGTAGTACCTGGCAATATTCCAGTTGGATTATTCCCCAATGAACGCAATTGCACTGAGACGTAAAAATATTCAGCCTCACTGGTGAGACCCCATTGAACCTTTTTCCGCGCTCACAAGTCGGATCTTTCTGCGAGCCGGGCATTGCAAAAAAATGTAGAACATCCGACCATTCATTCGGACACGGGGAGTCGAACTCCAGCAATCACCTTATTCAAGTGTATCAACAGTTGGGAAGCCATATACCCTACACCATGTCCGACTGCTTTCAACCCTACGAAGTTCATTAGCTTAGCTATTTTCTTTTTGCAACACCCCAAAATTTGCAGGTGAAACATCACGGTTGTATTTGAACACGCAGACTTAATCTGACTCCAAAAATAAGTCTAAAGGAAGCTTGCGGTCACATTCGGACAGGGGGACTCGAACAAGTAAGAAGTAAGAGTCCATTAGACTGGCATAGCCCCGCGAACGCAGTACAGAGATGATACTCGTACAGACAAGTCAAGTATCCATATCCCAACCCAGCCGAATCCCACAGGCCTAATCAAACAACGACCCGCGATCGTCGAACGCAGACCCGCGATCCTTGAACCCAAACCCCGGATCGTCGAACCCGCGGCCGAACCTTGAATCGTCGAACCCGCTACTAGTACCGAACCCGGGATGGCGCCTCACGCCCTGGGGAAGTTGTCAGTGACTGGCTCGGATCAGAGCGCCGCGCGGGGGTGGGTAAGTCAAGCTATCATCGGGGGAAGAAAGAACGCAGACAAAGGAAGGAAGGGAGAATGAACGCGGATGGAAAACACTCACATCAACGAAAGCGTAACATCCCCATGCACCTTCGCCTTGATCTGCACGTCCGCCTCCAGATTCAGATCCAGCCGCAGCTGTTCAGTGCTTCTTTCTTCTTTTGCCCCCCCCGCCGCCGCCTAGTCGGGCATTTGTTGCTGTTGGGGATTGTGGTTGTTGTTGCTGTGGAGCGGGTACGAGTGATTGCTGCGACTGTGAAGACGCCGACGCCGACGAGGACTGCGATTGGGATGGGGGAGGCCGCCGCCGGCCGCGATCACGTCGCCGCGAGGGAACGCGCCGGTGAAGGTGCTGGGGATGCGCCGAAGCGCGCACGTCGAGCGGTGCCAGTGGGGGTGGGGGGTCAAGGTGCCGCGAGGAGCGGATAAAGGCGGCGCCGGCGACAAGGAGGTCTAGCGCCGGCGCTGTCTGTGATTCGCGGTGCGCGGCGGGCGTCGGTCTCGAGCGGCATGGTGGGTTTCTGTAGAGACGGTCGCAGGAGAGGCGATGGAGGCGGCGTAGCCCGCGAGGAACACCATCGTCGTATGCTCGCATAGGGTGTGGTGCGGGATAGGTATCAGGTGTGCGCTGGCGTGGTGTCAAGAGCAGGAAGCTCGTAGGGGAGGCCAGGCGGTATAGCAGGCTCGTATTCGACGACGCGGAGAGAGCGGGGGATCGGACGCGAGAGACGTGCTTGTGGCAATGGTACCTACACAAAAGGGATGTCGTTAACGCGCAGGCTTGCTGAAATAAGGGATAAAGGCCGAGCTTGCGTTCAGAGAGAGCGCAAGGAGGCTAGGGGAGTATAATGCCTTTCCTTAAATTGGTGCTGGGCGGCATGTGGGTGGAGAGCATAACTAGTGGAGCAATCGCCATGGAAGGGTTACATAGAGACTATTATGAGGCCATCAGAGGAAGGACTAGAACAGTACTAGTAGAGAGATGAAGATCGAATTGAGACGCGTACGAGAGAAGAGACATCGTGGCTGTGTTGATCGGCGACCGGATCAATTGTCTCTTGCTCTCAACTTCCAGCATCCTCTCTAGTCCTGAGCCTGGAGCTAATCCTCCGCCCACTTCTAGTGCTGCTCCTCTACAAATTATTTCCCTGATAACCGCGGACTACACTCTGAGCTCTCGCCGCATCGTAACGCGCCCTGGGAGATCTTTGCTTCGTCAACGCTGAAACGCCTCGCGGCGTCTGGCGGGTTAAAAAATTGTCATCTGAGGCTTCTTTAATCGGCAGTGGTTCCATGGACTTGGATTCTGCTGCAAGATTTGGACTCTGCTGGACTTGTGCGCTGCTCTCTGCGGTTTTGTGGATACCTCCGGCGCATCTACTTACTTTGATCATTGACCTCGTCCTGGAACCGATATCTCGCGTTTCCCCGAACCCCACACGTTTGGCATCAAAATTACATCCCAGACGCGATTTCTGTTCTGTTTGAGGGATACGTCCGGTGCGTCTACTTGCGTTACCATTCTCCTCGTCCTAGAACTGATTCTCGTGTTGTCCGCTTACGCCTGCACATTTCAGCATCAACATTGAATTCCAGCCGCCATGGCATGAAACGCATGCAAACACGTGGCTCTCCTTAAACCGGCGCGGGTCTGTAGTCTTGTCTGTGTTGCAGAAACCCAGCGTCTCCCACGCGCCTCTATTGTGAGACGCTCTGGGTCTCTGAGTGGAGTGCCTGGCAGTACACTAGATCCTCACTCCTCGAAGCTGGCCGTACTTACTCATCGAGAACAAGTTCCTTCTTTACTCTCTCAAAAACAAAAACAGCGCGCATGTCGTCGAATGAGACCTCTGTATTACGTTTCCTTTGCGGTGCGCTCCCCGTTCATGTTGCAGCTCAAACAATTCAGAATGAACTATTTTTCCTCAGGTGCCCGAGTTTGGGTGCGAGGCGCACGCACAAGATACTCGGTATATCGTGCTGGATTTATTTCTTCTGCGCTCTTGGTCCGCTCACTCGTGGGCAACATATTTTTGCGTGGTATCACTGCAAACCGTCATTTCTAGGCACGTCGCCTGACCCTATGAATACCGACCTGGTAGCATGGATATCGCCTCGTCTGATGAACCCGAAAAGTAAGCGCTACCAAGTCAGACTCCTTTTCGATACCTGCTTTGAAGGGTCACCGTCGTTTTCTCCTTACGTTAATATTAATTATTGGCCGCTCACGATCTTTGGCTTCTCTTTCCAGCAGATTATGGTTCTTTCCACCTTGTTCTAAATCCTCGCGACGTGCGCGTTCCATTCCACCATATTCCGTCCACCAGTGAATTATCCGACCCGGGGTCTCAACGTAAACTGGGTGGTGTCTCATTCTAGGGCTTACATGTTACGCCCTTCATTTCCGCGAATTCCTTTGTCATTCATCGGCTTGTTATTGTCATTGCATTCCCAGTGCGTCTTTCACCTGCGTACCTTCAAAAAAAAAAAACCAAAATTCCAACTCACTCACTCTTGCCTCCGCCCCCGCGTGACACAATCGTTCCGTGTGTAGGCAAATTTCAAATTTATGTGGCTCCTCGCGCCCACGCGTTTCTTGCTGCGCGCCGGTGGATTCTTGATGGATTCCGCCTTCTTTGAGTGGGGCGCATTCCGTGGTGGCGACGTTGTGGGTGCTGTGGGTGCTCCTTCCCCACTGTGGTCTTTATTTTGTTTCCACGTTGCGCCGGCGTTCTATCTACCTCTATATATCATTTGTTTCCCCTGCCGCTGCGCCGCGCGAAAAATGATGGATTGAAATTCACGCCGATATTTCTTGGATCCAAGATGAGCGGCGTGCGAATAGATAGATTAGATTGTGGCGGCGTCGATGTTATGGATCTCACTTGTTAGGGAAATTGGCTAGAAGATATAAGCACAGTTACTGTGTAGTAGACGTGTCTGCTTGCATTGTAATGCATTAATGTTGGAGTCACCCCTCCTTGCCTCCGCACTGGATCCGCTCAACCGCACTTTTTATTTTAGATCTCCCAATTGAACACCACTTTCCAACTTGTCATATATCTTATAACATAAGTACTCGTACACCAAACGCCCCCCGTTCGCTCAATCCACTACAGCAGACCCACCGCCGCGAATAAGGAATTCATTCTCCAACTTCGTCAAGAACTTCTTCCGTGGTTGACTGTGATTCACAGTCACTTCAGGCCCGAGGTCCTGGGATCTGAAATTCCGGCACACGAGGCCGATTGCACCGGGCACGCGAGTCCAAAGTCGCATAGGTCCCCAGCCTGGCCCCGATCCCGGCAGCTCTGCCACGCGATATCAGCATTAACAGCCAGGGAGGTAGTGTGTCACAATTCAATCACGCACGGTCACAAACACAAAAGCAAACGGCATTACTACTAAACTTCGCGTTCTGTAGCACCAGACGCGGTTTCGCAGTTCTTTCAAATCACGCCCAAATCACGCCGTGATTTGCTTTCGGTAATCGATTCCTGGTTTTATTCAACTTTTGAGCTCCGTTTCTCGTTCTATCTCAAGGTTTCTCCCTGCGGCAGAGCCGGGCCCCAACGCTACATTTCTCTCGGTGCATAAAGTAAGGAGGCATCAGTCCTGACACGACCACTAATAAGGTCCGCCGCTGAAGAGAAAAATCAGCAACCAGCCTGTGACGAGGGGACTTGTAATACCCACCCTTTTCAGCAATGACATAGGCCGTTGCTGGATACCGATTAGCGTCAAGTAAAGAGGCAAATATAGACTTCAAACCGTGAGTATGAGTGGCGAGGTGGATTGGAATGATGCCGACATCAACAACACGCAAATTCGTAGTTCCATACACCTGAGGACAGGAGTGGTTTATTCCTGAACCAACGACAAAATGAAACGCCCAACCTTGAGCTCCGGCGACACGACACCTTGTTTATTCAATGGCAGCATCGAGGTTGATCCAATAGTGTCTGTGCCAATTTAAGACGAGGAGACGATTAATTAGAACAACGTACGCCAGCATGTGCCATGACAATCATATATATACTCTGCGCAGAAGGTCAGCGATTTGAAATCGAAACCACCCCATGTACTCACTGCGTATATCCTCATCAGTCTGGCAATTTGGCCCAGGGTCCATTTCGCGGACGACGCCAGACTTCCAGGGTTCGGTCTCGACCATAGAACGAATGTACTTGATGTGTTGCACCAGGTTTTCCAGATCTGGCAGCGAACATTTAACACGGGAGTAAATGGCACGCTGAGAGTCTTACCGTTGTCATTCTCAAAGTATGCGGGATCGATAGCGGGATGGGCAAGCGGATCGTTGCTCGTGGCGTGCTATTGGAACCTTTTAGTATCACGTGCACACGCTTGAAATGAACGTGAAGGACATGCTTACTATGGTACCATGGGAGAGTGGGTGGTTAAGTACCATGAGGACAGTCACGTAGTTCTTTCCGGTCTCAGGCGCGGTAATCGTCGTGAAGTACCCTACCATATGTCGTGAGCAGGAATGCAAGGCCATCATGACAGAAGACGTACCAGGGAACGCAAGAATCTCGAGATCGGGCAACGTATCATCCTCCAAGGTTTCGATTTGTTTGTCCAAAATATCAGCTTGACCGGGCTCGAGTCTGCCGCTCTTCTTCAGCGCGTCCACGCTCTCGGCAGCTTTTTGGATCAGAGCAGGGGCCTCGGAAGTGGCCGACGTGAGGGGGAAATAGGCGAAGGAGGTGATGCCAATCCGGTGCATGCCTTTCAGCTCAGAGCTATAGTTTACACACGTGAGTATCCAGATTCAATTGAGGATGATTTAGAAGTATGGAGCTTACTGGAGCCTCTTGGCCTCTGCCGCAAACTTAGGGTCACGCATCAGATCATAGGTTTCGTGTGTGTCGTTCGGGTTCAACTCGTACGAGACACCTGGTAGCAGTGACAAAGTCAGGACTGATGGTGGCATTCAGACGTTAAGACTTGCCGAGGTATGTATGGTCCTGGACATTTTGTCCTACTCCGCGAAGGTCAATCTACGTGAAGGTCAATTTACGTCTACCAAATGGGTAAAACATCATTACAAACTCACTTTACACTCGACGCCAATATTCTCCAAGATCTCTTTCCGCCCAATTCCCGATAGTTCAAGTATTTGAGGGGACTTGATGGCTCTGCAGACAACGAGTTAGTCGCCAAAGGAGGGGGGTCATAAGAATCCCAGACAGCGTAGAAACGACGAGCTTAAAAAAGGTACGAGAAGACTCACCCAGCGCTGAGGATCACTTCCTTCTTCGCATAAACCTTCAAAGTTTTCCCTCCGTGGATAAACTCTACACCGCTTGCCGTCAGGTCTTTTCCGGGCGCATCAGCAAAAAGAACACGAGCAACAATCGCCTCGGTAAGAACCTATAGCAAGCAGCAATAAGAATCCCCGACCAATGAATATGATCACATCGCAGCGCGAGAAGTGATAAAAGGCGGAGAACTCACAATTAAGTTCTTCCTCTCCCGGTTAGGCATATAGTATGCCGTGGCAGCGTACGATCTGGTCCATGATTTCGGATCCAAGTTCGCTGACGCCATCCATGTTCCGGTAATATCGCCACCGTACGGATCTTTAATGGGCTTTAAACCCTTGTTGACGAGGGTCTCCTGGAAAAGCTGGTCGATAGAATAGACGCTGTGCGGTACGGTGACTTGGATTGGACCAGATTCACCACGGAAAGCAATGTTGTGCGTGTGGGGGTACAGGTCGTTCTGCTCTTTTTGCGCGATGTGGAAGCTGGAAGAATCAAATGAACACATGACGGCCGTGCTTTGAACGGCCACAGGGGAAACCCTCACGTTTCGCTGATACGAGTGTATTTCGAGTACTCAGCCCAGTTCCAACCAGGATTTCCTAGGGCTTCGATAGCATCAACATCTCCTGCCGGTGGTTTGGTCCATCTTCGAGAGTAAAGGTTAATACTAGATCACCACATCGATGTATCTGACACGCACGCGTAAAAGTTCATAGCAGAGCTTCCCCTGAATCGCAAAATCATTGCCTGAAACATCGAGTTACTGTATGGACTCACCGAGCCCCTTCCCACGTTGCCACAGATACGATTTGTTGAGAGAGCTCTTTTGAGCCGTAGTTGGGAAGGACCAATCAAACTAGTCACGCAGATTATCAGAAGCGCAATGGGGATGACCTCCTCTGAATACCTTGGGGTTTCCGAAGGTCTGACCAAATTGACCTGGGACATCGATGAGCGGTTCACCAATGTTGTGTTCTCCAGCTTCGAGTACAGCGACGGTGATGGAGGGATTCTCGGTGAGACGGGCTGCCAGGGTCAAGCCTGCAGTCTATCGTCCATTAGTTCCGAGCGTCGTCAAATAAAGGAGGAGACCCACTCCACCTCCGCAGATTACATAGTCAAAAGACTTATCGACCACATCCTCCGGGTAGAACTTGAGGTCAGACATCGCAAAGTCGGTGGGCGTTGGTGACGAATCTCTCTTTATAAAATTACGTGTGTCCGTCTGAAGCCTTCAAAATCTACTTTTGGCTCATCAGGCCCAGGAGTTCGGAAAATTAGCTTTAAGCTTTCGGAAAGAGGGTGGTGGACCGCGGAGCAGTCCGCCAACCGCTTAAACGATATGACCACCGTCTAGATCTAATGATGAGAAAAAGGATGCCGAATGCGATTCGCTCGGCAGGTAGGCTCGTGACCATCCGCTTCTGGGCTCGCGATCAGTGCTGGGTAACGTACTCGCGAGTTCTTGCGCGAGTTCTAGCCAGAAGTGGCTATCAATCGAACGCGAACACGTGATTTGCGTGTTCAAAAGGTATTCTCGGCTTTCGCAGGAAATTGGAGAGCGGAACTGAAGAATATGTAGCTGCGAGGTCTTCACCGTCGCATCCGACTGGCTTCACCCATCTCCAGCTTGGGAGAACTCCACACAATTTATAAACATAGCCAATCGCGCATAAACCCGGAGTGCGAAATGATGGGCCCATGGTTGGCCCATGGGCTCCTTCCTTCCCCGGCCCCCCGGCCGTTTTATACGGCCCAGGTGTAAAGGGAAAGATGCCGGCTACCCATCAACTCTCCGCATCTCCCGGGTACTTGGACTTCAGTGCTGAGTTTGAATGGCCGTATCATTATACTAGTACTAGTCTGATACTATTGTACATACTGTAGAGAAACACCCCAGGGACCAACGAGTACTATGTTCAACGGCCGGGTAAACTGCAGAACAACGGGCGTGGGCTGTGCTACAGTGTCTAGGCAACCAGAATTAGGTCAGGACGCTCAACGGGCAGGCTATAACCATTCTACAACCGGGTTGAACACAGTGAAGGTCGTTGCCTCTGGTTCAAGCAACCCTGAAAGGCAACCATTGAGTATTTTTACAAAATCAGAGGGGCCGAGTTAAATATAAGTTTCTGGAAGACACATAATTTGGCCATCAGGGTCGAGAATTCTTTTGTTCACCTCGCCGTAACCGGGGTCGTGACCTCGCCAAAATCAAGCAACAAGAAAGCGGCAGCCCCCCTGTCACTACCTTGGAGGTCGGTCGGATTTTGGGGCCAAATTTTGGCTGTCTGCGCTCAACTCAGGCAATTTCAGGCCAGTTTTACTCTATGAATGGTCGGAGGTAGGGGTCGTTTTTGGCTCTTGATTTACTCTATGCCAGACCGACCTGTCACCTCTAAAGTAGTGGCCGGGGGCCTAAAGCGGCGTACCCCAAGGTCTGCTCCGACTTTGATTTTGATTTTGGTTTTTATTCATTGGTGGAGCGACACTGATCTAGCGCCCATCTCACGCTATCGCGAAATTTTTCTACCTAAGCTCCCTGGGGAAGCGCCCGAATTTGATTTTGATCGTTTCCGGATGTCCGTTTTCTCCAGATTTAGTACGCTGTGATCACGCTTTTCTGGCTGAGGTGTCAGCCAACCTGATTGCACCTTGCAAGCGCGAGAAGGTATCTTCTTTTGGGGGCCATTTCCAGCGTGGTCCGTGCGGTTCCTTTGGGGATCCAAAGGCCATTAACCGAATCGCTGCCAGTGAGTTATCCGACGCCGCGGACTTGACTGCAATCACCAATAGCCGATGCGGATAGCGCAAACGTCGCCGCGTGCACAGATCACTATAATTTTTTTGACCTGCGGCCAAGCCGGAACATCACTAGTTTTATATAGAATATTTTTTTCCGGACTCTTTACCTGTCATTACGGAAAGAAATAAATCCGTCGCTCCGCAGGTTGTCATCCGGAAGATGTGAAGATACAATTCGAATTGAGATGGCCGCTCTATACATATAGCTCAGACAAGCGCGGTCAAAAAACAATTTGAAGTGATCGGCAGTACGAGTCCTAATCGGGGATTGTAGTGGCCTCGGACAGCACTATAAAGAGTGACGCCCACGTTCAACGCGTTGTGGCATGGCCGTCTCAAACCCCGGGATTAACCTAATTTTAGGACCAGTGATCATTGGAATAATCAGTGCGCTTTTGTTTTCCTGGCACCATCCATACACTGAGAGCGCAACAAATTCGTAGTCAATACATTCATATTTGGAGTCGTGTTCACGCAGGCTGTCACGTACTACACCAGCGCGAGGCACAAGAAAGATTCATGGGCCATCAAGTAGGTGGCTCTCCCCGCGACTTCAAACTCAACTAATGTATATCAAAAAGAGGTCTTGTTTCATGGGCACTGTTGCTCGACACGTTTCACTCATGTGCGGTGATGTCCGTCCTTTGGGCATACTGCATAACCCATTTCGGCGATGTTAATTACCTGCGGACAACACCATGGGCGTAGTTCGTCATCCTGCTCTTTCCTTCTTGGGTCTCTTGCTAATAGTTGATTCTACTGTGCTTAGCCCAACAACACCCATCTTCTCCGCAAGGCAAGTTGTTCCCCCCTTATCCGGATGTTACCAATGGTTTTTGGACTGCAGCGCATCGGTTCCTATTCAGATTTTCCTGGCATTCAGGGTCAAACGACTAAGCAACTCATGGCCTATCTTCTGCGTCCTCTCGACCCTTTCTATCGCCTCTGGTATCATGGCGTTCATATCCGCGATACGTGCGGTTCAGGTTTCAAAGTAAGCCTTCGACATCGTATGGTTTGCTTGAGCTTCCTCGCTTACCTATCTCCCGCAATTCAGCATCAAGGTAGAACATCATTCCATCCATCCTTTGATCTGAACATATATATTTCCCTCTGCAGGACTTTGCGGCTCTCATACCCGTTGTGGACGCTTGGTGTGAGTACTACTGCGTTTTATCTACGTGCGATTTTAACATGACTGTGGCGCGGGCTAGTGGCACTCTCAGTGCTCTGTGATTTATCGCTCACGTACTTTGTTCCACACCTACATCAACCCCGAAACTAATATTACCCGGACGATCTCAGAACGCTGCTGTTCGTATTCCTGCGCCGAAGCCGCACTGGATTCGCGAGTACGTTTTGCATCCTACCCCGCACCGGCATAGCTAACGCCAAACTTCATGTAGAGACCGACAATCGTTGGTCCTCGATTTCTCTCCTAAACATGAGCGTTGACTCTACCTCTGGCTGCAGTCATTACGAGATTGATCATTCAGTCCATCGAAACGGCGTCCTTCAGTACGCGTCTTATATATTCTTGGGTCAACGTCTAATTCTTTCGCAAACTTATTCCAGGCACATTAAACTCTGTAGGTGTTACATTTCCACGGCCTTGATTAATATTTTAACTGTACTTACCGGTATAGATTATGGATTTGATCACCTTCACGGTCCTTCAAAACACCAATTTCCATTTCATCTTTGCATTGCGTGAGTCGAGTCGTATCCACTGTACTGCGGACCGTACTGATCGAATAGTTTCCGGACGGATGTATACCAACACGCTGTTAGCTGTGAGTACGGCGAGAATTCATTTGATCTCGAGGCTGACCAGGGAGCGGACAGACGCTAAACTCTCGTGACAAGCTGCGAGAGAATATGGATATGGGCGAATCCACACATCGGGCGGACTCCACACAACACCTGCCGTGAGTCTCAATCGTTTATTTTATTCTTTCCGATGGCTCGCATCCTTTACGTACGAAACTCACTTGATTTGCAGTTCATGCACAGCACCGCGGTACACATTTCAGTCGAGCAGCACCAGCAAGGCGATATGGAGATGGAGACGAAAAAACTCCTCCCAAGGAAAGAGATCCTTCGAACCCTTTCCAACCGTGTCTCGTTCGGGCTAGGGTTTAAATTCTGCGCAAATCTACTACCTTGAGCACCCCTCAGTACTTTCCATCCACAGTAGCATGCTACGAGGAGGGGCCTGTATCGCTCTTTTGTTTTGTCTACCTGTTTGAGCCATGAAGGGCGGGCAAAAATATGATGAGCCCACTCATGCCATCCACGCGTCCTTGTATCCACAAATACAAGCAACTAGCCTTACCATAACAGTATGTAGTAGCTGAACAGAATTCTACAGAGCTGAATGGCCAACTGATGGCATTGACAGCTATACGCCTGGGCATTGAGAATCGGTCCAAACTCCGGATCGTTTGGGGCTTGTGACTTGGAAACGGGAGCAATTGAAGATGCAACGTTGAGCGTGACGAAATTGGGAGCAAGTTCAATTTTGAATCTAGACCAAGCGCGCGATTTGCAGAGGCGAAGGGGAGGTACATGTAAATGGAAATTACCCACCGCTGAAAGCTGTAGGTAAGGCGAGAACCGGAAACGGAAATCCGATATTTCTAACTTTCCAAACTTACCATCCCCAATTTCTCGGGCTGCTTGTTCATCGGTGGCCGAATGGAAAATCAGCAGTTAAATGAAATAGAGAAGCAAAGTGAAAAATGAAGGGAAAACGCACATGGAAATTGGGGAGCACGTCCACAGGATTCCACCGTTCATGAAAGCTTCGCAGCGAGCCCAAGCCGAAATGGACCAGACGAACGTCTACATGCACGACACAAGTCGTCAGCCGTTTATTAGGACGGCGCAGGGAGAGAATGAGTATATAGGACAGGAGATGGAGAAAGACTGGACCCGACACGAAAGAACAAAAGGGGGAATACACAGTGACGTGCCTGCCGACCGTCTAAGCGCGAGCTGAAACCTACAACAGGTGAGCTTGCACAAGAGACGAAGGGGGGGACAATGAGCGAGTGCCCAAACAAGTCTGGTGTTGTCACAGGTCGCCATGCGGCTGACTGGAACACAACAGGAACGGGATGGACGGAGACAGAGACGGAGACGGAAGCGTATGTGGAGACGAAACGAAGGCGTAGATGGAGGTGGAGCTAAAATATAAGTAACTCAGTCTTCGCGCACAGAGAAGTAGCGGAAGTCTGAGGAAAGGAATCTCGAGTACAGAGTGATTATATACATGAATGAGTACCTGAATGTAGCTAAATGGATAAACATGAGCCCCTCAATATAACTAGAAGGAAAATAAGAAATATATGGGAATGGCTGCCATCCCTGCAGGGATGAAGTCGTCTTCCCTGCAAGTACTTACCCGCCGCGTGGCAAAACTAAGCACGGACGTCGGAGCGATCTGGATACAGTGATTTAATTAAGAGGATTGGGGGTATTTGTGGTGCGAG
Organism: Mycena leptocephala; assembly: GCA_029378395.1. Classification (NCBI taxonomy): domain Eukaryota; kingdom Fungi; phylum Basidiomycota; class Agaricomycetes; order Agaricales; family Mycenaceae; genus Mycena; species Mycena leptocephala. The sequence goes on from JARJLF010001162.1 coordinate 77,210, forward strand.
GCGATAGGATGCAAAGGACACGTGAGTCGGGGATCGGAACGAGTGACTAGTGAGAGGAAGGAGAAGAAGCGTGACCGTGCCGTGTTTGGTCCGGACAAAGTGCTGGTTGATCCGCAGGCGCGACAACAGATCCCTTGTTCGAGGCCAAGGAGTCGAACCCGAACTGTCAGCTAATCAAGTGATTTCTCTCGAAGGGCGCACGCCCGATTTTTCACCCTAGAAATTATTCCCTGCGTAAGATGAAGTGCAGAGCCAACGTTTAGAAGCAGTGAGAAACAGAAACTCACCTTCGTGATATCGTATTCCGTCAATTTCGATCGCTGCATTGCCCTAGGAAGTTAGACTTTCACGAGTATATCCCCATGTTGGCAGCATAAGCGAGAAACAAAAAAAACGGGGCTGGCGGTATTTGGACGAGCAGAGTCAAACCCCCAGCGGCCGCCTCCTGGTGGGCGACGTCAACATAGCGTATAAAGCCATACCCTACGCTCGATTTGCGCTCGATTGATATCAAAGAGTGCGGGTTGCGTGAGCTGCGGTGAGGTATAAAGTAAGGAATGTACGGTGGGAAGGTCTGAGTCACGTAGATCGATCAACGCACCGCACACCGTGACGCAGACCGGGAGCGCCATCTTCGAGTCGTCGTCAGCACTCTGTCTTACAAGGTGTGATAGCTATTAGTTTGGCAGTAACCCGAATAAGACTTTAAAAAGAGGAGGGGCACGAGAAGGAAAGGATCTGGATAGGGAGTGAAGAAGATCGTCTAGGTACCTGATTGGCTATTTCCCTTCCGCCGACATTCGTGGCGCGGGAGACCGTGAAACTAAGAAAAATAACATGTTGGCGGGTCAAAATAAAATGACAGAGACGGTGGGCTGCCCACCATCTCTTGCCTTGTATAGACTCAATTTGTACGTTATCGTCAGCTGAAAAAATCGGATGCGTTGGAACGCGTCCAGCAAACTCCTCAGGTCGGTGAACGCTGAACCGAACCTGAACGCACGTTCGGTTCGGTCTGGTTCAGGTTCGAATCGAATTTTTGAACCGGACCCTCCACCACTAGGTGGGCACTACATACCTTCGTTTAGTGGCTGCGTCTCCGACCCCGTCTTTCCCTCCGGCGGAAAAGCGGCTTGCGGGCATGTGCTGATGCTCTGAGCTCAGATAGCATCGCGGTCGGTCCGGCTTCAACACACCACCGGAGGTTGAGGGAAGAGACGGCACCGTACTGCTCGCGCGCGCTATTAGAATGGACTCAAAAATGGTTCGTTGGCGGTTAAATTAGTAGATGTGAGTTGCATACCTTCGCTCAATGGGCTCAGGGTCTGCCGCCGTCCCGTCCTCCCGTGGCGTCAGAAGCCGCGTGTGGTACGCGAGGTACGAATTCGCCCAACAGGATGCGCGGGAACGGGGATGATGAGTCCACGGTACGCGATATTTCATACCAGATAGAAATTAGTGTACGCACCTGAGCAAATCGCTCGTGCTTCCATCCTGCCCGAATAAATGCGCGGCAACGCATATCCTTGTCGAGGATTTCGCGAGGAGCGCGGCCCATATTGAAGGATAAGTAAGCCCGATGTAAAAGGGCGAGATCGCAAGCGAGGAGTAGCAAGCCGAGAAAGAAAGGCCCGAAGATTGAGCTCGTCTTGCAGGGTACTGGCGGGATGTGGGCGGCGAGGGCAAGCATGCGTTGGATGGGAGATGTCGAGCAATTGTATAGGGGCTGCGGCGACGACAGCCTGGTGGGACGAAAGCCGCTGGAGAACCAAGCATATAGTGGATTAGGCCTGATTGGGCGTCAAGTGCGCAGGCAAGATGAGTGAGGTTGCCGAGACTAGATTAGGAGCATCATTGTATTTGCCCTCAGACGGAACAGGGAGAAGTCGCATTTAGCGTCCGGGAAGGCTCGGATGCAGAGACGAAGCGATGACGTAAAGCTCTTTCGAGCAAAAGATCGGTCACGTGTGGGACGCGTCGAGGACGCGTCGCGGAAAGAAAATGAATATCTCCTGTAATACTGGCTGGAAATTATTTTTAGGGGCTCAAATTGAAGGTACTTACGATGCGATCCATATTTCTGGTCGTTGGAAGTCCGCATCATTTTTTTAGAAGTCTGCTCCGGCGCCAACAAGCTAAAAATCGTGTTTTCGAATGCTACCCGGTTTTGCAGTTACTATGAGCTCAATAATGGGGCGCTTGACTTGGGATTCGGGAGGAGGCGTATCTTGATCTGGAAAATTGGCCTGTGTGGTTTTCTGGATGCCAAACCGACGGGCAAGCAGTTTTTTTTAAGCCTCTAATTTACCGCGCCCCTGATCATTGATGTGTGGAGGCTAGGGTTGTGCCTTACGCTTGTAGCACCTCCCCTCGCTAGATTCAAGAGGCAAAGTGCGTGAGAATAACATTCAAAGTGAAATGAGCCCTAGAACATATATTCTTCGATCCAAATCACTTCCCCGCCTCTTCGGTAGCGGCCCGATGTCGACCCATCAAATTTCGGTATCGTTGCGCTTCTACTCGGGCGTTGACGTTTGGCTGGAGAACTTATTGATTTTGACTTACTACACGTCAATAGCCACGAATTTCATCGAATCCGCGTTGCACAAGGCATTTTGAGAATCGAAAATTTTAAGATTACATAACAAGATCGAAGATCAAAGGGAATCGACAGACTACAACAAAGCACAGACAGGTACGAGCACTTTTTGATGTAGCGTCTGTTTATGAGAGACTAATTGTTTTTACCTGCTACGGCGGGAGGTCAGAGCGGCTTTTGGCCGGAGCATGAAATTCGGGCTCATTTAGGAGCGGTCATAGTGATAAAATTGAGCTAAGATAGGTGAAAAATAGAACAGGATAGGTAGAAGGAGTCTTGACCATGACTAAATATTTGAATATTGCTTTAGTATACGTAGCAGATGTGTGCAACATTGAGGGTGGATGGGCGCGGAATACACCAGTCGGTATGAATCTTGCGGCGCTCTCGTTCATGCTCTTCGGGACTTTTGTGCGGGTACGGTCTATTTGTACTGCTCCTGCACGTTTGAATGTCATCGAGATTATGAATGGAACAATTATTGTTGGGCTAACGTCTGCCCGCCGGCCAAATGCATCATTCTGTATTGAATTATTTTCGCTTCACCAGTTTCGTCACAGTTCAATCGGAACACTTTTCGCCAGCGGTGCTTTCGCAAGTCTCCAATTACCATGCATTTTTGTCGCCGAATTTTTTTTTTTTTTTTTTTTTGACTTATTTCTTGGTTGCACAACTTGTTTTAGTCAATGTACCAATGATGCCGTACCCCGCAACTAAAAGACTAAAAGCTCAGGCGATAACTGACGCCGAACCATACACTGTCATACCGTCCGCCGACAATGTCACTGCTGTCATCCAAACTTGCTTTAATAATTCTGTTCCAAATGTATCGCACATTCTTGACGGCAAATGGGGGCTTGCGAAGGTATACGCCCGCAGATTAAACCGTCAGATTCATCCCGACATTACAAGTCTCTTGTTTAAGCCCCGGCTTTTAGACAGTGAGTAGCGGCGGTATCGCAGACAACAAGTGGCGTGCGCATCGGTGGCATTGTCGATGCAACCAACAGCGTGCACCGGAAAAAGGTAGTTACATTTCTTCCCCTTTCGGTTACTTTAGTAACCCGTGAATTGGCTTAATCTCTTTGGCTCGAACGACTTGTTTGTGGGATGCAGTTCAGCACATATGGATTATAAAGGATTGTGTCCTTTCTTTCAGTAACCCAATCCTTAACTCCGGACCATCTCCCCCTGAAGTGGCGGATTATGTACGGTCAAGAAAGGCCACGCAGCAATCATCAGATCTCCAATTTGATACCTAACGTATGCCTAGATGACCGACGGTACCTGTGTGGTTTTCAGAGGTGTGAAATTCGTAGTGGATTTTCTTGGAGCAGGTGAGGTAGTGTATTTTATGGGATGCGATAGGTGTGTAATAATAATAAAAAGTTCCATGAGTGTGATGTCTTTTTGACGAATAGTACGAGCCGGTTGGTTTTCTTGGGAAGCTGGGGCCTGTGTCTTTGTTCGTCACCCTGTCATGGCAGTGAAGGTTTCCGAAGGTGTGCTTTTTATGGGTTACAGGGCGGTGTATTTTTTCTGCGAAAAGTACAATAATAATGTTACAGTATTACCCCCCCCCCCTATATCTCCGCTCCGGATCTGCTCAACCGCACTTTTTATTTTAGATCTCCCAATTGAACACCGCTTTCCAACTTGTCATATCTTACAACATAAATACTCGTACACCAGACGCCCCCGCTCGCTCAATTCGCTACAGCAGACCCATAGCCTCAAGCAAGGCATTCATTCTCCGACTTCGTCAAGAACTTCTTCCGTGGTTGACTGTGACTTCACAGTCACTTCAGGCCCAAGGTCCTGGCATCTGAAATTTCGGCACACGAGACCGATTGCACATGGGCATGGGAGCCCAAAGCCGCATAGGTCCCCAACCTGGCCCCGATTCTGGCAAGTCTGCAACGCGTTGCATCCTCGATATCAGCATTAACACACTCTGATGGGTAGGAGACTCACTCGTACGAAGAGACCAGCGCAACACTGTCCGAAATCATTGCAGACTCGTACTCCACACCGTGTTTGCCCAGCGACACGCAGCCCGAGGACAGCGAGGAGGAAGGGGACTTGGATGCGAAATAACATGGACTTGTGGGAGTGGGTAGAAATGACTTGAAGCCAGGGGGCTTTATATACATAGGGACGTCTGGGGGATACTCGACACGGGTACGCCGCCGCCGCAGATCGTTGATGCATTCAAGACCCCTCCCAATTCGCCCCTGCTCAATTCCGAAGTTTGTCCAGCTTCGAAAATTACACACGCCGCGGATCTTGGTCGTTTCAGCCATCTGCTTGCCTTGAATGCATCAATGCATCAAGATCCCTCCTCATCTGCCCACGTTTAATTCCACTTCTCAGCTATCCGTTGAATTTTCCGCGTCCGCCGCTTGCTATCTCTGCCGCCGTTGACTAGCGTGTCAATGCCCTCTCTCCTTTCTCTAATCTCCCCCCCCCCTCTGGTAAACCCTCGCCATTTGGTTTAATTCGCCCAGCTTTAGTTAAATTAGTTCCTGACGCGACGTGTATATTCCTGCGCGTTTGCAAGGGTCTTCTGCTATTCCCGCGTAAAAGCCGTGGAAGAAGTTCGAACCTGAACGAAAATTGGGAAGGCCCAGGGATCTTGTACGTGCTTCCTATGACTTCCAGGTGGTACAGAAGATTTTAAAAGATGGTTTTGCTATCTCAATGTGAGGGTAGATTACTCCCTTAGACTAGAGTGAGATTTGAACAGTTCTGGTATTGACTGTGTGAAGTTATTTGAAAGGACTTTTTAGAGCAGAATGATAGATCATATACCTGCTACTTATCCGCGATCGAAATTTGCCAAGTTGCAGTCGGGCAGTGTGAAATGTTGACAAATAATTCAATAAATTTAAATTTACCTACCATGCTTAGGTCCGAACAAAGATTGTTACTCCTGGCATATATTGAGTAAGGGCTGTAATATCCAGTCTGGTGTTCGTAGAAATCCAATTTTGTGAACCTCGATCTTTATGAGCCCTCCGAACCTGAATTCGGGTTCGGTTCTGAACATAACCCCGGCAACACTACGGTCGAGCAAGGTATTTCTTCAGCAACTCATGAATCTTCCCAGTACCATTTTATTTATTCTACTTAGCCTGCGCCGGGAACAATATATGTTTCACCTCATCGTACGGCCCGGCACTGCCAGAGCGAAACGGCGGCGTCTTGGTTATTTTGCCTTGAGCGATGGTCCGGACCGGGGTTGTCCAGCTCTTCGTCCGACACCATCGCATTTGTGAACTCTGATTACAATCTCCCTTGCGGCTATGACTCAGCTTGAGGTTCCCGAATCGGCATTTGGCCGCGTAATATCTCGGCACCTGCAGATACGACTCTTTAAAACCGGGGGATATTGCAGGGGGTCGTCCAACCGCACACAGTTGTCTCCGCTATGACTACACCATCGCTCTCAAGCCCTGTAATTCTTATCACGGGATGTTCCACTGGATTTGGCCGTGAACTGTCTCGAGGTATGTGCAGCTAGTTCAAGTTGAACCAATGTATTTTCTAAACGGTCACCAGTTGCATTGGATCGTGGATTCCGCGTAATAGCTACCGCACGTCGCGTCGGATCCCTTGCGGCTCTGAAGGAGCACGGAGCCGAGACTCTCCACTTGGACGTCACCGCTCCTCCCGCCGAACTCTCTGCCTTTGCCGCAACTGCGTGGGCTATCTAGTGCGTATTGTCTTCAACGCCGTGTCAAGGCTTACCTTCTCTATAGCGGACAGGTCGATTTCCTGATAAACAACGCGGGATACCTCCAGGGCGGCGCGATCGAAGAGAACACACCGGAAGAGACGACGGCGCAGTTCAACACCAACGTATTCGGGCTACTCAACACCACCAACGCGTTTCTGCCCTACTTCCGGAGGCGGCGGGATGGTATGATCGTCAACATCAGTTCGCAGGGCGGGTCTTTGAACATGGTCGGCGCGGGGATCTACTGCGCGTCGAAGGCAGCCGTAGACTCACTATCCGATACCTGGGCGAAAGAGCTTGCCGAGTTTAACGTCAGGTGCATCTCCATCCAGGTGGGTCCGCTTTAAACTTACTACATTCTTGGGACATCATTTATCTTATTTATAACCATAACCAACCACAGCCTGGAATGTTCCGCACGTCCGTCGCGGAGTCGAGTAACCTTCGTCGTGGATCGCATCGAATTCCCGAGTACACGGTCCCAGACAAGGTGTTCGTCGAGTACAACGCTGCTGCAGGTACGGAGCGCGGGGATCCGGTCAAGGCTGCTGTGAAAATGCTCGATTTCGTCACTGGGCATGGCCAGGAGCTGCCCTTGCGACTACCCATTGGCGAAGATGCATTCGAGAGTCTCAAGGCGTTCCATCTGCAGCAGCTTGCTGATATGGAGAAGTTCAAGTCCTGGAGCGTCGGCACGAATTTCGACTAGCGCGAGAAGAGTGTAAAGTAATTGTCGATGAAGAGCGACGCGACGGCGAGTTTGCTGCTGTGCGAATTCTGGGTCAGGGCAAGCATGGGTGAATTTTTTTAGATGTGAACAAATTTTGGATAGAAATACGACACAGATTCGAGCTGATTCAAGAGTGATAGGCATCGATTCTCAGTTGTCTAACGTTGCCGATGGGCATCCAGCCTATTATTATGCAGGCCGCTCATTAAAACATATATGTAACTCTGTTTTTCAGTTCTGAAGATTACTATCGAACTGATACTGGGATACATTATGAAAAAAAATGGCATGCGCGAAAGTGGCATCCGTCTCCAGTCCGTGGATCCAGGGTTAAGTAACAGACACAGTACCTACCTCTTGCTGGGATATTCTCGTTCATAATTCATGATGATGCTTAACAGTTACTTCTGGAGTCTGAAACATTCCAATGATTTGGCAACTGCAACGGGAGAATGACAGTTCGAAATTCAAAATCTGAGCGTCTATCGGGAGTGCAAGGTTTCCCCTCTCACCAATGTTGTATTGGACCGCTCTTTTCCTCGTCCCCCTCATTTCAACTATCACACCAAGTGCATAATATTCTCCGTGAATACCGATCATCTGTGTTTTAATGTCCATTCCTCGCAGCCCACGGATCCATCGGCGACGAGCCCTGTGTCAAGGTCTGCGCTCCGGTCGCGCCCTTCGTACTGGGCATTTACAATGCGACCACCTACACGGACACGGTTGCTTAGCACTACTCCCAGTGCCTCGACTGCGAGGAGCAGGAGACTAACAACACGGTCAACCTCCAACCACCCCTTGACTGTGCGTCGACGACGCAGATCGCTCTCTGCTCATTCAAACTTATTAACATCTTGGGGCCAGTGTACGTCTCATCCTGTGCGGATGCGGGGTTCCCTGTGAAGAACGTCACCGTCGAGAATGCTTTCAACGGTGGCGCCGGACAAATGGGACCGCGCGGATTCGGAGTTGTCGCATTGCTGGCGGGTGTACTTGGTACTGGCCTGCCTCACGCCGTCTCAATATTCTGAATCACCGTCGAACCTGCGGTAAGGGTTGGATTCTTTGTTTTTGATTTATTTAGAGACCAAAAGCCCCTCGTAGTCGCGTGTTAATTGCAGGAAGGATTGGTTGATGGCTCAAAATCTTGCATTGGTGCAACCTCCATAGATCATCACGGAAGCGCGCCTTGGCCTTGAAACCCAAAAAGGTCGGCTTCCAAGTCTTGTGGAGCTTCCTTTCACCCAGCATAATTATATTTATCATCGTCCGATTTTATTTGACGCCTCTACAGTATTGGTCGTCGGGCACGTGATGGCGTTACCTCAAATGATGGCTGTCAGATTGAAACTCCGCTGGTCTCCTCCCTCGTCTTCTGTCACGGCCTGTACCAGTGAGCTTGGAGGTTATCTATCCGTAAGACCGTTATGCCTTGTCTCCGTGGTCTCACCGGAACTCGATAGGCTCTGGCTGAGATGAATCCGCAGCAACGCGCCGAATGTCTCGAATACGAGAGTGCTGTTACCGATTCTGAGTCGGATGAACAAGTTTCATTCAACTTGGCTATACAGGATATCCGGTACCATGAACTATTGAACAGTAATGAACCGCCACTGGACGCCGAATGTCCATCCATTGAATCAGTGGTTACGCCTCCGCCGTTGTCTATCGCGTCATGACGACAAATTAGCTCGCCTTCGTGCGCAAATCGAACTGCCGGAGCAGGAACCGCTGGAGCAAGAAAAACTGGAGCAGAAACGCGCGTCTCTTGCGACAGATTTATCCCGGAACGCTGCGATTCTTTCGCCGCTGAGGCGTATGCCACCCGAAATTCTCTCCGAAATATTCATGTTGACATTGCCATCGGACCGGGCAGTCGTAGAACGTGGCAAGATCGACCTACGGGATAGCCCGTGGATGTTGACCCGTATTTGTGGCCGGTGGAGAACTGTCGCCCTCGCATCATCCTCTCTTTGGTCGTTCGTTGCGATCAATTGCGAGGACAATCTTTCGGCCGCATATCCACTGTCTTTGATCAGGACCCAACTTCAACGGGCTAAACACATCCGTATCCATTTTCTGGCAGAAGACCGTCTTACGCAGTATCAAATGGACATACTTCAGCTGCTCGTGGATCACTCTCCCCTTTGGGAAGAGGTCTACTTGCTTGTAACTCCGGGCTTCCTTCCCATCATCACAACCCTCCACGACCGCATTCCGTTGTTGCGCAGAGTGTGGATTGAATGTCGGGAGAGCTACACGGAAGCAGGTTCAAACCCGCCACAGCTGGAAGCATTTAATTGTTTGCGCGGAGCCCCGGTACTCCGCGATGTATCCCTCATTTTGGAGGATCACATTCTCTCAGTTACTCTTCCCGCCCATCAGTTGACGCGTTATCACTTGTATGGCACATGGGAGCAGCATATTCATGTCCTGATGACCGCAAAAAATCTGACCGAGGCTCGGATTTGCATCTGTGATGAAGAGACATCCCTTGCGGCTCCCGGAACCATCATCGAACTTTGTGGCCTCCGTCGTTTGTATGTCTCTCGGGCGGATGTTTTGGATTTCCTCAGGCTTCCTGCCTTACATGATGTCGCCTTCTATCACGAGTCTCGGGAGCTTGATACGATGCAATACCTCGACTCGATCGTCGAACGATCTTCCTGCGTGCTGCGAAGACTTTGTGTCGAGGGGCTACCTGTTGCAGACATGGTTACGGACATCTTACGGACACATCAAGCCATCGCGGAGCTCGTAGTCATTCTTTTGAGCCCGACTCGTCGGTGGACGCCGATTCTTTGATTGGCCACTTGGCTGGTCAGAACACGAGGGTGTTTTCACTCTAGCTCCGCAGCTGAACGGCATGTTTTTCGGATGTCAGAATGGCAACTCCTTCGACTATGGGCTTTATCACGACATGCTATTGTCGAGGTGGAAAACGGGTGCTCTCAGGTCCGCAGGTTTAACCACTTATTCCGATTCAGAGCGCCCAGACTCTTCGACCTACCGCCGCCTGGACGCTCTCCGCGCGGACGGCTTAAATCTGCTCTGCGTCGATGGAGACAACGCACTCACAGTGATGTGGGCCTGGGCTTTGAATACGTATCTACAATGGTTGGAAAGTGGTTAGATCTGCGACGCGATGATGTCTACCACTGACAGTGTTTTTTTCAAACAAAATCGATGCAATTGTCCCAAGGCGGTGGTCTATCATGAACCGTGCCGACATGCACCCTGATAAATACTCAACTTCAAAAACGATTTCCCGATACCCCAATTCGACGCCTGAAGACTAGCGATTGAACTACAACTCGATTATTATCCTACCATTCTTTTTCAGCGAAACTTTCTTTGGTCTATACCTCGCCCAACTTGAATTGGGTCCATGGTCTCCTGTACTCTCATCTCAAATCCCGCGCGTTCAAAAAAAAATCCCTTTGGGCCGCTCTCCAAAGTATCATGCCGCCCGTGACCGTGTTGACGGTTCCACGGCACCCGTTCCATGGTATACATCATGAGGCTAGCGCTGTTGCACAGTTCCTTAGGAAAGGACATTTCCATGTCGCAGAAAGCTCGACGCATGATGATGATGGTTACCTCTTCCTCGAGATGCGCTGTTTGAGGTTAACTGAGGAGCAGTGTCGCTTGCGCCGTCTTCTTGCAGGTTGGGCCAACTGGATGAGCAAATTCAATTTGGTAAGTTGTCGACCCGAGTTGCCAACTTGCTAGTTGGCCTCCCGCTCAGTTACGATCTAGATCTGTTTCAATGCCATCAACAAGCAGACACTGGCATTCGTGGAAGCCAACGCCAAGCCAACGCCGCATTAAAACTTCTGTAAAAGCGGGAGTCTCTTCCATTTTTTCCCCCTGGTAAACCACTTTTAAATTCCTGTGTTCCCTCTTCTCAAGATAGCATTCAGTTTTGCTAAACCCGGATCTAGTTACATTCGAATAAATGTTGTTGCAGCATTGCCACCGTTGCAATGATGCCATTGCCGCAGCGTCAACACGCACTGCACCGCCCACAAGCGCCTATTCACAAAGTATATTATGCCTCGGCAGCCGCAGACGCTCTTCCACGTTTCTTCCCCCTACAGCTACCGACATGCTCGACATCTTCCTATATCTCATCACCGCTATCCTAACGGTGTCGGCTACGATCCTGTGCGTAAAGTTCAGTCGTCTTGTTTGTCATTTCTGACTCCAGCATGTAGACCAATTGCCCTGGCATTCGGTATAACCATGCCCTTCCTAGGTGTGCTTGTCCGGTACCGAGCAAATTATGCACCTAAGCGGGGTGTGCGCCTAACCGATGGCGAGGATTGGGAAATTACTCGTTCAGAGACCGAGTCTTATTTCGGGATGATGAGACGAGTACATCGTCTCGAGGTGTGTTTTTACGGATTTTTCGAGTGGGAGGCCTTTTAAATTTCGCCGTTTAGGGTTGGGCTGGGCTCTACAAAGGCATTAGTGCGTACACTTTCTCTCTGCTTCTCTTCGGAGTTGAGACTAATATCTTACGTAGTGCCGTCCATCATTGCCACTCTATTTACTGTCGTCGTCATTTCGCCCTCGCAGTCCTTTTGGCGGTAAAACACATGGTTCTTCCAAATGGACGCATAGCTCTGCCCACTCAGTCGGGTATTGTTCTGTGGTGTAAGCCTCCTCGAATCCATTCCCGTGTCACGAGCTAATATTACTTCAGTAATCAGCTTCACCCTATCCCTCGTCCCCGTCATATTGCTTATTCCCATGCAAATCATCACGAACCGGTCAGTTTCCCTTTTGTCCCACTGGAAACACCGTGCTGATTTCCGCGGCAGCGCCATCACTACTCCCACAAACTTGACACGTTTGGCCTCAAGGCAGCGCTCAAGCCTTGCTTTCCCCAGCCGAACGCGCGCAACCCGTGCGGCTGTACTTCACCCCAGGTGTCGCCCTCTCCGAGGTCCTCCAGGTCTCGTGTCTCCTACTATCAGCATTCTCTGCAGTTTGTCCCAGGCCTGTACCTATCACACCGCCTGCCGTTGCTCGTCGCGGCCCTCCCTGTGATCGCCCTCGCCACGGCGATGCTCACGCCACTGCAGGTTATGGGCACGCGCCTCACCCTGCAGCGCCTCGATGCTACACCTGAGGTGCCGGCCGACACGGCGCCGCCCATGTATAGCGAGGAGAGGTGATGGAATTCCGCACACAGCAGGCGCCGTACACCTCGCTGTTCAATTGCGGGAAGCAGATGATGGAGGAGGAAGGCGTGCGGGTTTGTTCCGCGCCTGGTGGGTCACCCGTTATTCATCCTCCTGTCCGCCAGCGCGGCTATGACGCAGTGAGACCTTATGGCTCAAAAATGGAATCGTGCGTAGAAGAGCCAAATGTACAGTATTTATTTAGCTTGGCTTTGGGATAACATGAACAAGAAATTTTAAGCAATCTGCAACTATGTAGGCGGCCATGAAAAGAGGGAAGTTTATCTGAGCAATGATCAATTAACCACGTGTCAATAACTGCACTTAAATATCCTCTGGCCTCCAGCCGAGAAAATTCGTGCCGTGGAGCGGTCATGGCAATCTCCCCCCAGAAGTCCAACTCCAACTTCTTCAAGACAGGGAATCGCTCTCCTTCCAGCAACTGAGCGAGCTTGTCCCAATCCGTCGGCCCCACTTCGCCTCGTCTATAATTGATGTGCAAGGAACTTGTGCTGAGAGTACGGGGGCTGCTATGTGATTGCAGGATTTCGACGAGCCAAGGGACAAGGCTCCCAGCATTGATTGAGATACGCATGGTGATTGAGCGAAGGGAGGTGAGAGCTGTGAGACAAACGGGCCTTGGCGGTAGGACTATAAGCTCAATTTTAGTTGTGGATAAAGGAGATTGGGCAATCAACATAAATACCTTCAAAATCAGCGATCAGCCAAAACACTTCGAGACTTGTGGCGGAGGCATCAATGAGGCGTTGCAAGGACGATATTTGCGGCAATGCCATCCAAAAGATGCGCTGGCAAGCCAGGACACAAAAATATCGAGATTTTCCCTGATATTCAAGTCCAAAGTGATCAGTCGCATTTGACTTCGAGGGCTGATTTGCTCGTATCTTGGGGAGGGGATAACCCCATATTCAACGACAAGTGTGTTAGACTCGGGGAATTGAAAAGCTCGGAGAGTGTTTCGAGGGTGATATCCTGCACTTCGTACATCCTGACGTAGGATAAATTCGAGCGCTGGCAGAGATCGCGTATGGCGGTCGCATCTTCGGGATCGAGGCTGGCCAGGAGATGTGTTCCAAGGTAACGTCTCGGACGAGGGTAAGAATATTCAGGACCTCAACTAGATCACTAGACACCGGAACGAAACAAATTCGGAGGCTTGTGATGTGGCGAATGAGGTGAGAAGATTCGGATAAAACGTCGTATAAGCGTTCTAAGCCCAAATCAAAGCCCGACAGAACACAATCCAGGTGGGAGAATATTCGAGCTTGTGAAGGGCGAAGGAATGCTCGGCAGACCAATGCGCAGGATCTGAGAGTGACAGAATCCATTCCACTATCATCGATGATGTGGTCGATGAGTTCCTGGGGGAAAAGAGATGTGAGGGATGTAGAATGCATATTTTTGCCAATCTGTTGCATTTAAAAGGATTCTCCGGAGGGAAAGACCCAACGTACGCGGTTCGTGGATTAAGTATGCACTGGCAGTGCGAAGGGGGTTTGGGTCGGTGGCTGTGCTTATTGCCTTTTAAAGGCTTTGTCTCTGCCTCCACAATTACGTATCCTGAAAGAAATGCCTTCTGCTGTTATTCTTCTGGCTGACGGAACTGAGGAGATGGAGTTGTATGCCCCTTTAGCTTTGCTGCTGTGACCCGGCTTTTGACTTGCCAGCACGATCACCTACGACACACTTGTGCGCGCCGGTGTCGTCTGCTGCTCTGCATACGTTCCTGCAGAAAAAGGCGCCGAGAAACGCCAGTATGCTACTGGATCGCGTGGAATCCGAATTATGTACGACGCAGTGTTTGACGAGCAGCAGTTTCTCCCAGTAAGTCGTGATCCAGGTCCAGCATAAAAGCGGAACAATGATATATTCGAAGACCTCGTACGATGCGCTGATCATCCCGGGTGGCGCAAAGGGCGCGGAAACCATGTCTACGAATCCTGCGGTCCAGGGTCTCGTGCGTGAGTTCCTTGCGAACGACAAGATCGTCGGAATGATTTGCGCGGGTGGGTATCGTGACCCAGTTTATTTTCTTATTTGACACAAATCTAGGGAGCCTGACAGCGCTATCCGCTAAACTCGCGCGCCAGCCGCTGACCTCGCATCCCAGTGTCAAGGCGCAGCTTGAGAATGGTGTGTCATTTATCGCGTCCCACGCACATAACACTAAAATTAAAAGACTTTGACTATTCCGAGGACCCCGTTGTCATCTCCAACAAATTGGTTACGAGGTGCGCGTCCTGAGCTAACTTGAAGTGGACTCCATCTGAGCCATCCACATGCATACAGCCGCGGACCAGGTATCCCTCCTTTTAAATAAAATCGAAATATGTACTGAAAGCAGCGCAGGCACGACCTTCCCCTTCGCCCTCACGCTCGTCGAGCTCCTCTGCGGCGAAGCCAAGCGCGCTGAGGTGCGCGGCCCGATGGTCTTCCCCCTAACACGCCGTTCTAGAAGCCACTAAAGCGTCGCATTAAAATGTACATGTACCACGTATCAGACCCGAATCGACTACGTTCGCACGACCAGGAACTGTTCCGGCACATCCGGCAGCTCGTACTTTGCCAAAAAGCGCTCCGCGACGAGCTCCCCGTTCTCCGTGCGGCGGATCTCCCGTCCGACCTGCGCGACAGTCAAGAGAAGAACACAAATGTAGAGAGAAGAGCCCGCACCTGCCAGACGCGCGCGTTGCACCCGAAGACCGCGATGGTGTCGGGACAGCGGCGGACGATCGAGAGTGCCTCGGGCGCCTTTAGAATGCTCAGACCACCCCGAAGCCACTCGTCCGCCGCGCCTGTTGGGAAGTTGATGTGCACGGCGGTGAGCGCGCGCGCGTGGGACAGGCAGTCCGTCAGCCGGTCCTGCACGATCATCTCGTCAGCTCACCCTCGGGGACGTAGAGGGGGGCTTACAAGTGCGGAGGGCTCGATGACCACGAAGAGCTGGCGCAGTACCGGGCAGCGCGCGCAGATGTCCTCGATGGCGCGCAGGCTGATGGGCATGCGGTGCACGGACACGCGCGTTAGGCGCGCGCCGTGCGTGGACACGAGCCCATGCCAGAACGCGTCCGCGGCGGCGGTCGGCGTGAAAGCGTCCGTCGCGTAGAGCTGCACGACCTGGAGCGGTGCGTGCTCGAGCAGGACGGCCGTGCTGGTGAGCCACGCCTCGCTGTGCACGCTCAGTGTGAAGGAATGCAGGCGGGCGAGGACCGCACTGTCCGCACAGCGCGCACCGAGCGCCACTAGATCCTGGTGGGGCGGGTGAGTGCAGTAGGCGAGGCAGCGGGAGCAAACGCACAAATTTCGCGGCAAGGCCCTCCAGAGCGAGGACGCGGAGACCGGCGTCGTTGTGCACGAGGACGGCCCAAATACCGACGTGCGTTACACGCGGGCAGCCGGTGAGGGAGAACTGCTCTAGGTGCGCGAGACTTGGGGCAAGCGACTCAAGCACGTCATCCGTTACGAGGGGGGAGTTCTGGGTACGAATGAGATCCACTACAAACTGTTCGGCGAGAGACTGACCTTGCATATCAGGGTCAAGCTGCGCAGCTGTGAGCCCGTGCGCGTCATCCACAATGGCAAGCGGCTCACAACTTTGGCGCTCGGCATGATCAGTGACACCCTCCGCAGATGCGCGAAGCCCGCGAGAATGGCCGCGTCGTAGTGGCCATCGCTGTGCCCGTTAATCTCGAGCTCCGACAGTGTCTCCGACGCCTGCAGCACCCTCAGGATCGCCGAATTGAGCGCCCCGTCGCGCGTCCAGGTGCAGGCCCGCAGGCTCACGCAGTTCCTCAGTCCTTGGAGGACCAGCGCGTCGAGTTCATCGGTGCCCACGGACTTTGGAAAGTCGCGGATCTCTGTGACCTGGACTCAGCATGGATTCAGGGGGCGATAAGGACTCCAAGCCGGACCCAGTCTGAGGACGTATTTCGCGAGGTGTGGGTAGTGCGCGAGCGTGTTGAAAAGGGAGACTACCTGGTTCTCGTGAGTATTTGGCATCGGAATCCGACCAAACTACGCTCACCCTCGCCTTGGCGTGTTTGTGCCACGAATAGATGGATGCCCGTTCGTACAGCCTAGAGATACCGAATTCATGGAAGACCTTGTTCACGCGGCATGCATAGGCCAGATGTCGCGGGCTGGCGAGGTGGAAAAGGATCTGCGAAAGAAGTTCGAGTGGGAGATCTAAAAATTCCATTTCAGGATTGAGCGGTTGTTTACGACTGTGTGGCAAAACATTCCTTTCGGCTTCCAGCGGCCGACTCCGACAGCCAACCTCGAGTCGGCCTCGTTCAAACCTCCTGTTCGACAAGACTAGACCGACGACAAATTGACTCTTCTAGAGGTCCCGGTTTGCCACCGGCCTTGCCGCAGCATGGCGTCCTCGGGCTTAATAATTTCACCGGGCAGCAACGCAGCCACTGCATGCAGGGTTGTACTTAATCTCCGGTCTATCGTTCACAACACTTCCAACCTTATTCAGCAAACCTCGTCACCACCTCACGGAATTTTGACTAAAACTCTATCTCCGAACTATTTTTTTTTCTTCCGGCGCGAGAATCTCACTCAGTTCTTGTGACTTTGCGACAGAAAAATAGCAGGATCTTACAGACTACGGAAGCTGTATCGTTCCTGGATTTCACCACTTTGACGTTCCTTTGTTCTCTGAGTCTCCACACCGGCCCGCGCATCAATCGATGCTGAGTATGAAACCGGCGCAGACCACGCGAAGGGAGGATCAGACGCGTACACTGATATCACCGACCTACAGAAATTTATCACCGACCCAGAGAAATTCAAACCAATCCTCCGCTCGTGTTTTCAACGTGGTTAAATTCATGCCGAGTTCATCGTTCGTGCTGGACGTCAAAACGCGACTCTTCCAAAATGATTGCCCGTTATACTCTCTTTATACTCTGCCCGTTCTTCTCATAGCTCTCACGGGAGCACATGCCCCCTTAGCAACGCATAATTGATCTACGCGGCGACCGTCTGCGATTGTGATGAGTTGTGCCAATGCCGCGCTGCTGCGGACACTGATTGGGCGATATCTCTCGGCATTCACTTAATTACCTCCGTCATATTTTTCTCAATGGAGTATAGGATTCTCAGGAAGAAAATTAGGTCAGCCGCTTGCGCGTTTCTTTCCTTTGAGTTTTGACAAGGTGTGCGGGCACCCCCACGATCTCACTCTTGTACATCCCACACAGTGTCGCACTCTGGAGTCCAAGGTTGGTCTTCCTCCAACTCTTCTACGCGTGTTTTATGCTCAACGCGTCTGGGACGCGCCGTTTCAGCACCCACGCACTCGTGTCTTCAAGTTTGTTCCAGAGACAATAGAAATTGACAAGCATTGAAACAATCGGCTCGATACAATGAAAGCCCACTCGCCGCTTCTCTCCAGTACAGCCTCGATCTGTTCTTTCCAGGTTCGGCTTCCTCTTTGTCCACTCGTCTTTGTCTATTCTGACGTGAGCCGGTCTGCAGAGCTTTGATACAATACGGCAGGCTCCTAGTACCTCAGCAACAAGCATTGCCTGCTCGGATGACCATCGCTGGTCGAAGTGGTCCCGCCCGACTCCGGTCTGACGTTCGCCGTGGTCTGGGACCCGGAAGAGAAGGATATCCTCACATTCTCTGCCGCTGAGCTCTCTGAATCCACTTCCCCCGACTCCCCGACTCTCCCGTTGACGCCTATGACAATCGTTCCCAGGTTCTCACCATCACTCCCTCCGTCGTACCCGCTGAATATGCCCGCACACCCGCCACAATGCAGTTTTTCCGCGAAAACCACGACTTCCTGTTCGCTGAACCGACGTCCTTTCCTGATCGTCCCATGCGCGGCCGTACCCAAACTTCGTCCACTATGGGCGGCCTGGATGTGTACCTGAGGGGCTCCATGCTCGCGAAAGCCCACAACGCAAATCGCTACTATTCCTGCTTCAAGACCTCGACGCGACTTTGCGTTCGATCCGTGCACGTCGTTTGGCCATATGTGGTTGAACGACATGAAGGAAGAGATCAGGGATGATGTTAGCGACGAAGGCTTTTTCGAAAGCGGGCAGTTTGGGGGCGAAGGCAATCTGGTGAGTTATACCGGCCACCTTACGCCGTATTTTAGTTAACCTCAGCCATGTCAGTCGTCCAGATTTTCTGGTACGACAACATCGACCTCCAACTTCATCAATGTTGAAAACGAGATGGATGACTTTGCCTCGTCTGACTGGTCCGCCCTTGAAGCGCCAAACACTCCAAGTTACTCTCGTAAGACTTTTTCTCTGCGGCTCCGAAAATGTACTGATGTGGCTGTCCTGCGAAGGTCTTCTTTTTTCCGAACCGCCGTCCTCGAAACACCGCCTTCGAAAGACACGCCCGATTCCTGGCCCTGCGTCTCCATCTGATGTTCTGGACCGCCCAGAGTACAACCACAACATTCCTGTGCCCGAAATACCCGACAAGCTTCGTCGCACGGGATCTGCGCCAGTCACGCCCCACCGTGCACCGTCCGCGTTCGGCACTCCCCACTCGCGCAGTCTCTCCCTACGTTCCGTGCGCAGCCTTCCCAAACTCGCCCGCGGTCTGGGCAGGTGGAAAAAAACAGAAGTCGCCGGATGGGTCTGGATCGACGTCAAAGAGAAGCCGCCCTCTCCCTCATAGTCACAGCTTCCTGCCGCTTTCTTGCACCGTTCTCCAACCGTTTACTTCTCGTTTAATACCGTATATGACCGGATCTCATGCGCTACCCGGACCGTAGCCACAGCATCCACGACACAGCTCCTTACGACCCCT
>JARJLF010001163.1:0-96232 GCA_029378395.1 Mycena leptocephala
AGTGCCCAAGGTCTATGCAGCGGGCTGCCCGCCATCAATCCACAGCGTGTCATCGTTGTGGACGCCGTCGAATATGATCAAAAGCCCAAGAAAAACAAACAGGTCACCCAACTTTTAGAGACCCTTGTCGACATCATTCCGAAGTGGGATAAACTGGTGCGCAATCCTTCGGGCAGTCTCGCCAAAATCGAGGCTTATTGCAATCTAGCAAATATTTGATTTTCCTTACAGGCCTTTGGGGACGGACACACCACTTTAGACGCGCGCGCAGAGGCTCTGGCTTCGGCGCTGAGACAGTCTCACAGCCTAGAGACCCTCCTCGTACGTGCTGGGAACACATTTCCGGACTACTTTCGTGAAATGGACAATGTGCCCTCCTTCAAGTCTCTCCGCATGACATTACCCGAGAGTAACTTTTTGGGCATCATCTCGGGACGCCTACGCTCCGCCGTAGCTGAAGATCCGAAGCTCAAGGCCATCGTCACCCTGTAACTCTTTTGTACATCTATAGTCCTTGCTGCCCAGCTGATGAAACAATATTGTAGCCCGAATATCGATCGATATGGCACATTGCCCCCGTTCCTTCCTTTCTTCCTTCCCCGGTTGCCCTCCTCCCTTCCCCCGTTGCCATAGAATGACAATTACCCCCCTGGGCCACCGATAACCCCACCCTGAAAACGCTCGGAGAAACTGTGGGGGCCACTCTGGAAGATTTGCGTGTACAGATCTTTCCAAAAATGGAAAACCTTTGTATTTCCAAGGCCCCAATCCCCCTGCCTAAAATTCTTGAGCCTTTCCGTGCATTGATTCGTCTCCAGTGGGTGGCAGACGCAAAATTTTTGTTCTCAGCCCCTGCTCCAAGATTTTCCGCTCTCGCGAACTTACAACAATTGTGTCTTCTCGACACGAAATCCGCGGCCATTCTTGATCTTTGCTTGCAGCTGTCGTAGGTGCTCATAATTTACTCCGTGCACATGTAGCTCAGTTTCCTTTTGTTTTTAGCCTTCCTTCCCTGCGGGAGGTTCATCTAGCCCACGTTAATGCCCCAACCGCCATTACATGGCAGCAAACTTGTTCAACTCACCGCCACGCTTGAAGTCGTCGTGAAGGCCAAGATATTTGATGTGTGTACCAGGCTCAACACTGTTGCGGTAATTCCATCTCATGAGAAGAATGAGGTTTGTGTTTCGTTCTTGACTCCTGGGCCAGTATTGAGAAATTCCTAGGATTTACCGGAAGATTTTATCGCTTGTTCCACTCCGCACTCCGCGCTTGCCGAGATTCATATTGAATTCTACATCCTGTATGTTCTCCTCTGTTCATATATTTATCCACAACTACTTATCTTCTTGTTCCCGTTTTTCTCAGTGAACGTCGGCACGAGCTCCCAATGAAACGGTCAATAGAAGGTCTCAAGGCCGAAAGCTTCCCCGTTCTGAAAGAAATCAAACTGAGTTGTATCAAGTGGCCAACCTCAGAGTGAGCTGTTATTTTCAGTGGTTTGCCTCGAGGCGTTTACCACTGTCGTGTTGTCAGGCGCGAAATTCGCAAGAACAAATGGATCCCACTTTCGGAGACACTGCGGCACAAAGGAATCAAGCTTGTAGATATGTATGGGGTCGGTGGAACAGGGACTGAGCGCAACCTAGTATGATTCTAACATGAAGATATATCGATATAAATTTGAAAAGGGAGCGAATCCGAGTCGAATGGGGAGGACGGCGAATCAAAGTTCGAAATGGAGACGATGAAGTTAGCCGTATTAATATTGTACATGACTAGAAATAACGTGCCATCTTCGGATGCAGACGGTAAGGAATTGAAAAGATAGTTCTGAACTTTAAGGACTTAAATTGTTCACATGACCATGACAGTGAGTCACACCGTGACTTATCTCATCCTTTAACTTTCTCTCCTGATTCTCTCCGAGAGTCAGCTCACGTCGTCTCGCTGTTGGCTAATTTTTGTTGGAATCAGGCTCTCCCGAAAAAACAGTGACGAATCCTGCGGCTTCTACTATACGGCTCACGCGCCGCCACATCTCATTCCGCTTGAGTGATGATGTCGTTCTCAAATTCAGGGTCTTCGTTGTTCGATATGAATGCTGCTTCTCATGGTCTGTACCGTCATTTCAACCAAATTGTTCCACATAAGCAGTTCCACAGTATCTGGTCCTCCTGTCCCTAGCCATCCGGTAGATGGGAGCCCTCCTCGACTTTCGATTCTTCCTTCGGACGACTCTGAAACCCTGATGGATTCCGACTCAACATACCCTTGCCATGGGTCACCAACCACTGCATTGACTCCCTCATCTGTTTTAAAACGCAAGCTATACATCGTAGACCCCGTTCTTTTATCACCTCTTGCCGTTTTGGACCCGAGCTCCTCCAATAGCCCTTCCCCTAGTAAAAAAGCGCGGCAGAGTCAATATGCTACTCCCCTTCGGAATACTTCGTATAATTCTGATCTACAGCAAAACTCAATGTCTCATCAGCCGGATGGCAGGGACTTCCGCGAAGGGACATCACTTCCTGATTCACTTTCGGGGCGAGATTCTTTTGTCACCGACATGGAGAGTTGTCTAGACTCGATATTGAATCAACTTGCGGACGAAACCCAGCGGCGAGAGGCTCTGCAAGAGACGTATGCTTCAGGGCTATTTGGAGAGCCTTCGGTCGAGAACTCGGAATATTTGTTTTCCAGCGAAGCGACAGAATTTTTCCCCGAATCATATGATCATGCTGCGTTGGACGATGAATTGTCTCAATGCTTGTTCGAGGAGCGTTGTGAGTATGATTCTCCACCTTCGGGATTCGCTGATTGGGTGTGGCAGTTCAATCGCTCAATCTGGAGACCGACGACATGGATGAAGGTGATTTTACATACTATGCGGTGAAAATCGTTGACTCCAATTCGGCAGTGTCAACACCAATTTCTGCTGCTACGTCAGAGAGTTCTGATGAGAGCGCCGCGCAGGATAAAGAAAGTTTGAGTAGTTTCGACCCGCTTGGTGTGCAAGCACCGGAGCCTAATGCAGTATGGTGGGGAGAGTCGGACGACGATGACATCGAAATGCATTCAAATCCGCCGGACAGTGGCTCAGACGGCGAATCTGAATCAATGTAAGTGGCCGTTTGTCGTGAAGCAATGCCTGCTCATCAGTCACAGTATTGACGCGTCAAAGAGTCGTTGTCCGTGCAATCAATGTTCCCCAAGAGAACCAACACATCCGGATTATCGTAAGAATATGCCTGTTTTCTCTGTTAATTTTCTGACTTCCCACAATCTGGCAGACCCTTCTCGCCATTCCCAGCAAGAAATTCACAGATTATTTTCTCTCAGTCCCTTTGCTTAGCCCACGAGCTGATCGCCGTAATTTTCTGCGTAACTGCTTTTGCATTAAATCCTGTTCATATGTATCCTCTACCCTACATGTATTTCTCTTCAGCTTTTGTTCAAAACGTTCGTCATCGTGTGGCATCAGCTCGGCCGCGGCAAGATAACTAACCGTTTCATTCTCGGCTCGGCCGCGGCAAACAAAGATAACCGTTTCGCGAAACTCACCTTGACTAGCCTCTTACCACGACACCAAGATGTCAGCTTGTTGGGCCCTCTTGTTATTCCAGCTATTCTCTGCCCTAGCAAACGCGTCTCAGACAGTTTTGAGTGGTTTTAACTCCGGAATACCTCAGTACGATCCCGTAATTCCACGGTCACATTCACGACGCTGATAGCGCAATTCAGCGTATCCGCATACGATGAGGGCCTATTCACACCCATGGAAGACATGAATGCGCTATCGGAGACGGATTTTAGCGTCCTGAGTCACCCCATCTTCCCCAATTACAATGTCCGCATCAAGAAAAGTCCCTTCTGTGATGACACTGTCAAGTTCGTGCCAGGCATCTACGGACACGGAACTCCTGATCAGACTGTATATGTAAAGGGCTTACACTGGTTACATTGATATCGAAGCCCGACACATATTCTTCTATTTTTTCGAAAGCAGAAACGATCCCGATACGGACGATGTGATCTTTTGGACCAACGGAGGTGTGTATACAATGAAGAATTCATTCGTGTATTTAGATTGGATTTCAAAAAGGTCCCGGCTGTAGCTCTAGCTTGGGTCTGTTCATGGAGCTTGGTTCGTGCACTTCGATAAAATTACTGCATAAATCACCAGGACTTAATTCGTTTAATAAGGTCCCTGCCGTATATCGGGTATATACATCCAACCAATAAAATCAAACCGCAGGACTGAATTCGATTTTGAAAGACGCCAATGGGACCTCGTTCCACCCGGAGAGCTGGAACACGAATGCTAATATTTTTTTCGTGGATCAACCTATCGGTGTTGGCTTCTCGTATGCTGATTACGGTGAAAGTGTCGTGAGTCCCGGCCTTTTGTCAGGCTCGTTTAAGGTTGATTTATCCCGCTGAAGGGTACCACTGAGGAGGGTGCCAAAGATATTGCCGCCTTCATCTTTGTTTTCTTCGAGCACTTCAGCAAGTTCAAGGGGCGCTCTTTCCACATGACTGGCGAATCCTACGGCGTGCGTCGGACCTTTCGTGTCCTTCATCAACCCTCATTCCATACAGGGCCGTTATGTCCCCGTGTTCGCCGCAGAGGTTTATGACCAGAATACCAAATTGGCAGCGGCGGGTTACACACCTATCAACCTCACGTCTATTATGATTGGTGCGTATTTCCGCCCTTTCCTCTATGAAAATGCAGCAATTAAATTACTCGCCACAGGTAACGGAATCACGGACTTTTACCACCAAATGTCGTCTTCCTTCGATATGCAGTGTACTTCGGCGTCCGTCCCGCCTACCCTCAGCATTGCGTGAGCCCCGCGGCAATTTCCAAGTTGAATCACTAATCGCAAATGTTCAGGGAATGCGTGCGAATGAAGCCGATGGTATGTCTTCCATTAGTATCTCCGTCCAAAGTCTGTCTCATGGCTGCATAGATCCCGCGGTGTGAGAAACGTCTGAAGGAGTCGTGCGTGGACATCTTCGATGCAACCGACTGCGCGGCAGCAGCCAGTTTCTGTGATACCCACCTCAAGGCGTCATTTTGGCTATCTGGTAAGTGGGCACATCCCCTTGCATCAAAACTTCTCATTGGCACGTAGAACGCAATCCCTACGACATATCGCAGCCATGCGACGAGGAAGGTAGGAAGGAAAATCTGTGTTATCCCGTGACCGCGTTGCGTTCCTTTTTCTGTCTTACCTCTCCGCACTAACACCTCGTAGACACATCCGCGCCTACCTCTCCCGACCCGCCGTTCGCTCGGCCCTCGGCGTCGACGACGCTGTTCCCGCCAACTTCTCTTCTTGCGCTTCCGTCGTGGGTTCGGCCTTCCGTGCGCAGATGGATGGATACCGCCTGACCCAAGACTACATCGGCGGTCTGCTCGAGCGCGGTGTGCGCGTGCTCATCTACGTCGGGACGTACGACTGGAGCTGCAACTGGGTCGGCAACGAACGCTGGACTCTTGCACTCGAGTGGAGCGGACAGGCGGAGTTTGCGGCGGAGCCATTGCGGCCGTGGGCGGTTGGGGACAATTTTAGCAAGGGTCGCGCGGGTCTTGCACGTAGCGCCAAGGGGCTGACGTTCGTCACTATTGATGAAGCAGGGCATATGGTTGGTTTTTAAGCTGCAACATTACTTTCGTCTCGCTGGACGCTCACTTTGACACATCACAGGTCCCGTACGACAAACCAAAGGAAGCTTTAGATCTTGTGCAGCGTTGGCTGTCCGGGGAAGGTTTCTGATATCTTTTCGAGTTTCCTACTCCGATTTGACTACGATGGAAGTATGTTGGATGTATGTCAGATCTTTGTTTTTTCTCGGTGTCGGGTGATCTGCGGCCGTGTTAACGCGAAGGCTGGATTTGGAAACATTTCTGCCATAGGACAGCACTCCAAACCTGGTTGTTGTTTTTTTTTTGAGTGATTTTCGGACATAACCAGCCACCCCGGGCCGAACAACCAGCACAGCCTTGGGGATCAACCGTTAGGCGCCCGGCGGCTTTGCGGCGCCTCAGCGGTCAGCGATTGAGCCTTAGCCTCATCCCAGCCCCAGTATGTTGGACTGGATGGACCTGACACGCGGCCTAGGCATGATTGCCTCGATACTGCAACCGCTAAACACCTCAGGGCAGATAGCTTGCCTGCAGAACGCTACTTCCACTTTCGAGGACGTCGTCGCGTGTTTTGACACGTACACTGTTTCAGAGGGCTACTACTCTGATGAAACATACGCTGCCGCTCAGCCCAATGTCGACCAACTGTGCGGATGGGAGGACCTCGTATCCTCCTTGCTCACGGTGGACGGAAACTGCACCTCAGTCATTGTTCCAGCCTCCATCGCCGATATTTATGACGTGTCGCTGTTCACCGACCCTACAGGTCCTCAATATTGCGTCGCGTCGGAAACCATTTCCGTTGACGGATTGTATTCCAAAGGATGGGGTCTAGTGGTCGTTCCAGCAACGCAAGCAGCAATCATGCGTGACATCCATCTGGCGGCTCCGCATCCTGCATATGACCTCTTTACGCCCGAACAGGCCGGAGCGTTGTTTAAATCTACGGGGGCGCGCAGTCTTTTAATCTCCGGACGTAGTCGTACAGCCTATCTAGCGTCGTCGGATTGTGTTATTCCGGCGTCCAATACTACGATCTATTACAAGACAGACCCCGCGCACGATGTTGTGAGTTGATGCTTCTTTATATGCGATCTGTTCAGCGGACTTGATCTATTCTCCCCAGGCGGAGCCATTCTTTTCGGCCAGCAAGACGATTAGAGAATGGCAGCACGCCAACGGTGGATGCCCGGCGCAGTCGTGCGCTTTCATTCAGATGCACGGAAAGGGGGCGAGTTCATGCCCCACCGACACCATGTTCCTTTCCAGTGGGATAGGTATGCACCCCGAGGATCAACGTATCCCTCTCACCAATATATAGGTCGAAGCAGCTCTTCTGTTGCCTGGTACACCGACGCCCTCGACCGTCCCATAAAAAGACTCAAGACCGAGCTTATGGCGGCTTTCCCCACGTGGAACATCTCTCTTCCTTCCGACAGTGCGTGCAGTCTGACTGCCACGGACAATGTCTTTGGCCGGCTTGTGAACGGCATTCCTGAGCAGCTCGTGTGTACGGACGCTTCTGATGCTGAAAAGACCACCGGCGAGTTCATCCACATCGAGCAAGCCGTGATATCTCGGGGATCGGCGGCGTATTCTGGATGGACGGCGGCTCTGCTTGCGGCGTTTGCCTGATATGTGAGGTAATGATACAGACTCGGGTCCGTTTTTTAATAGTCGGGGTGGTTTTAGGTGCCCGATCGGTACGCGCAACAGTATCGGCCCGTAGCACATGCGAGCAGTGGGTCATTTATAGTGGCATGCGTGTACTGAAAGGAATCTGTACCCATTTGTGCTTGCAATAGTTATTCTACAGGGAAGGACTCTTCACTT
Source organism: Mycena leptocephala (assembly GCA_029378395.1). Lineage (NCBI taxonomy): Eukaryota > Fungi > Basidiomycota > Agaricomycetes > Agaricales > Mycenaceae > Mycena > Mycena leptocephala. The sequence continues at coordinate 7,490 of JARJLF010001163.1, forward strand.
TCTCCCATGTCAGGGCGTCGAGACGATGTTTGACGGATTGACATACTCCACATTCATCGAAAATCCTGACTTCTATGCTACACCAAGTGCTACACCTCGTTATGTATTATGTGGATTGCTTGGCTACAAGATTCCACCGGGAGTAAGTAGCCTATTTTCTCAAAGTAATAGAAACAGAGGTAGGAGAAAAGATGGAAAAGCTCCTGCGAACTTGAACCTTGAAACCTCGTCCTGTCTCATCCAAGTGTGTCGTTATCGGGATTGCTGACGCTGGGTTTGTGCGTCGGGCGGGTGCCAACGGTCGCGCTCTGTCCGGTCGAAACAGTGTTGCTGCCCATAACACTCTCGGGCGCCATCGTCAGCCCCATCCTGCCAACCACTTCGTCGATGGCAGAGATGCTTTCGCCACCGCCGTGGCTCGTGTTGGAATCGTAGGATACCTGCGTGTCGACTGAGGCCTTCTCGCGGCGCGTGCGGTGGCCAGGTGCGAATTCTCTTCGACCAGGAGACTGTGGCAGGGGAATTGGCTCCGTAGGCTCGGGAGAGGAAGCGGGGGAAGCGTATGGGCTATACGCCGGGGGGTTGAGACGTGCGCGGTCGCTGCTCTCGGCTGCATTGCGATCTTGTACCAAGGCTGCAGTGGGGGAGTCGGGATGATTAGATGCCGAGCGGAGAGTCGATTCGGAGGCTTTGCGTCCCATGGCCGCCGGCATGGACACTGGTGGCGACGTTGGGCGCAAGGTGAACGGCTCGATAACATCCTCTCGATGCAATACCTGCGCTGGTAATGGAGGAGACATGGCGCCCACTGGGGACGTGTATCCGGAGGCGTAGGAGAGGGAATGGACACTTCCGTTGTGCGTGTGTGTTGTGCCGGTAGTGTAAACGGTCGCGGGCCTGTATGAATAGACTGCGGACATGCTTTGAGGAAGGAGTATCGATTTCCCCGAGACATCCGACACGGAGCGGCCGTGAATCTGGGGTCGGCTAATGTACGGGCGCACACCATCCTCGCGGGTCTGATTGCGGTTATGTTTTCGGAGGAACAAAAACGCAAGCGTTCCGCCTATGACGAGGACGGCCACACCACCAACGACACCACCTACGATAGCCCCGATCGGGGCTTTTTTCTTGCCATCGGTCGACGTCTGGCCTTGCACGAAATCCGGGTGGTCTATTGAGAAGATTCAGAATTTGAAGTAGTAAAGGAGTGAAGGATAACCACGTTCTTGAGCGAGCAACTTCGCCTGGGCTGTGTTGAAGTGCGCATCGTTCCAAGTCCGTGCTGCACAGGATCAGCTAGTGCCATGCTCAATAAGTTCAGGACGTACGATCCGTGCCCGCCCAATATGGGATCGCCGTCCCTGATGGTAGGGTAACGTCGGAGGGAAAGTATCTGCAGAGAAGATGCTCAGTCGAGTCGTTCATGAATGTCAAGACAGTTGGACTTACGTGTCTGTCAAGAAACCGCCACAACTTTGTGTATATGCCGCCCAACTGTTGAAATCAGATGAGTTGGGAGTGATGTAGCGGTTTGAGCAGCCTACTTCACTACCCCCGAGTCGAACCCTTGACACGCAGTACAGGCGCTTATGAGATTATAGGCCGCCCATGAACTTGAGGATGAATTTTTTAGAATGTGGCGGTTCACCAGTCAAACCACTCACCATGTACACAGATTGGCTGTCGTGGAGTTCGGGTTGGTGTATTGTTGACCCTGCTGAAGTTGTGGCACGTCCCAATCTAAAACGGGGAAAGCCCTGAGACCAGGGTGTCATCTCCAGAGCGGCAACTCACTGCCAGTGAAACAAGACCCCCACACGAAGGCCGTAAGAAGGCAAGGAGAAAGGCTGATCGAGTTGGAGGCCCAATCGTAATCAGGGGTGCATTGGGCCTGAGTTTGCATCGAGCGCCGATCCAGAGACGCAGCAAGCGTAGAAGTGGCGAAGAAACATATCAGGCTCAACGGCCACGAAATACCGCGGCCATTCATGAAGGTCATGGCAAAGATACAAAAGAGAGCGTCGTGGAACGAGCTTGTGGGGAGAGCGAAAGAGACACCCGCCACTGATTGCTCGGTCAGGCACTATGTATTGTGGCCGCTGACGCCGAGCTGTGAAGTGGGCGTGCCGTCAACCCGGCTATACCGAAAGTACCGAATGGGCTGTACTGATTGCGGAGATCATAGGACCAAGGGGCCGGAAACAGTTTGACAGACAAGGACAGTCAGAAGCGGGTATCTAACAGATGGGCTGGAAGCAAGCTGCGCTAGGGGGGAGTTAACTCGTCCTCTGGGTAAGTACATGGGCACGCTGCTCGAGCAGAAATAGATAACTTATCAAGGTATCGTTGTTCGCGGACCAGCCATGGAAGATCCTTATCAAATGTGAGAACCGACGAGTCTGGACCCACCCCTGAAAGCTGAAGGTCGCAGAGACTGGAACACATACAGTAGGAACACATGCGGAGAACCAAGTATTCATGCGGCGCCGGCGGTTTCTTGGCGAATCCACGGACAGTATTTAGATGAATTTAGCCTCTAAAGGAAATCAAATGTCGAGTACTCAGGCCATACGATTCGACCTGGGAGATCTCGCAGAAGACGCGCCGCGCGCGCCTGTACGAACGGGTGTTATCGAACGCCGACAAAGAAATTACGCAAAGTTGAGGCAGTGGCATCAATATTGCGACTGTCGACTGTTGAGGAGTTCCTGAGCCGAAGTTCACAGATAGTATGCCTGGCAAGGCCTTGACTTGTCGAATTGTTCTTGACTTGAAGTTGACGCATGCCGGGCTGCAAGCTGGGCTGAGCTTGGGCGCTGAAAGTTGGCTGTGTCGAGAACTATCGAAGAGTTGCATTTAAAAGGTCGATCCAAGTATCGATCCTCGTAAGCAGCAAGAGGAGCTTGTGCTCTTGAAAGTTGGCTTCAAGGGGTGCTCGACAAAAGACGACAGCGTGGAAAGTATTGACGTCTGATGGTAATGTCATGTGGTCTTGTCGCGTCGCGAATCGGAGATCAAATACGGACATACCGTGACATACGCCGGCAGTTCTGCAATCCCCTTTACATAATGTGCATAGTATAAATAATCGGTCCGGTTATGATTCATAGTAGTTATCCCAAACTTGACTTCTCGGGTTGCTACACTCGAAGGAGACACTGACATCAAAGTAGCTTTACAACCTCGTCGTTCAGTCCCCACGTTCGTCCTTCCTGCGCATTTTTCAGCACCGAACCCGATCGCCCACCATAGTTATTCTCGCGCATCCAACGCTCCAGCGTGTAAGTGCCAGGGTGCACCTGCCGGATCCAATCCATGTCTTTCTGCACGACGTCATCACGAAGAACACGCCAGAATGCAGAGAAGTTGTCGCGAATGGTCCGCGAGCCGTCCCCAGGCTTCTTGTCGCTCGCCACCGGCCCATCCACCCGGTCGTCGAAATTTCCCCACCATTCGTCCAGGCTCTGTGGCTTGAACACTGCAGGCTTACCGGTGACTTTCTTAAATGTCTACCGCGAGCATAAGTCAAAATTGCAGTGCATGAAAAGAGAAGGCGTACCTCTACAAGGTATTCCCATCCAACGCGTTCGGAGGTGATACTAAGTTCTTGACCGGACGTTTCCGTGCGATGGTCGAAAGTGTACCGGGCCCACCACCCGAGGTCCTTCAGTGCAATCATCGGAATCTGTCCTCCAGCAACGGGCGCTGCGAACACGACAGTCCCATCTGCGCGCACATTCAACGGGTCGAATAGGCCCTGAAAAATAAAATAAAATAAAACCTCAGCGCGTGCGCGAAATAAAATCGTCGATGCAGCTTACACCCATAAGCAACTCCATGTACGGCCCAGTGGTGACAATACTCCAGGAGAGATGGTCTTCGGAGGCGACTGAGGGCTGCGCGCGCAGCCAGTCGGCGACGCGCGCCTTCGCGTCCATGTGATCGACTTCGTAATCCGGGTTGAACCCGGTTATCTATTTGTTCAAAAAGAATCAACGAAGGCGGGGTGAATCGTTGGTTTTAAAGTTTACCTTGGAAACATAAGGCAGGCTGCTCCAGATGTAGTGCCTCAGCGCCCCGGCCTTCTTAGCGACCTCGAATATGCGCATGCCAATGTACTAACGTCCTGTTAGAAGGTAATTCTTTGAATGAAGCGACGATCATACAATTTCCTTCATTGATCCCACAGTAAATCCATCGGTATTCACCCACACGCCGTATGCCCCCTCTAGTGCATGCGCGACGGAGTCAAGGTCCTCAAACGAACCTGTAGGGTTTTATGTGAACCAAAAGCTAATTATATTATAAAAGCTAACCCACCCTTCACGCATTCCACGCCTTGAGCGGTCAATTCGAGCGCGTGTTTGCTTGTTGGGTCTCTGGTAAGGGCGCGCACGGAATAGGGAGACGGGTTTCCGTGAGCGTCTGGTGCGAGAAGCGCTTCAACCACCACCTGGCCTTGCGCGCCGGTAGCCCCGATTACAAGGATGAGTTTCGTGGCCGACATATTGTTGGAATTTGGTTGGTTGAGGAGGATGAGAAGATTGGTTGGATTGTTTGAGAGGATTATGGAGATGAAGCTCTGAGACGACGTTGTTTTATACCTGTTTGTTGAACTTCGAACCCGATGCATGAATCCGGGCTTGGCCGAATGACGACCTTGCGCCAATCACGATTGGTCACCCCGCTTCGGCCTTGGCCTCGGCCATCGATCTTTTGGCCTTCAACCACTGATTCAACGTCCCAATCACTCTCACGGCAGAGAATTGGGCTTACAATTGTGCCCGCGGATTAGGTTCGGATCAAGCCGCCGTTCTCAGCACACGTGACATTCACGTGCTTCGCAGGGAATTTTGAGAAGGGGCTTGTGCCAAGATCAAGAAAAAGGGCAATGTGTTCTGATTGCTCTCCCGCTTCAGAAACAAGTTTGATCCCTTCGGTCTAAGTTGATAGCTTGTACATTGGAAGCGTGAAAATGTTTTGGCCTACTTGGATTTCTGATAGATCCCCCCGGCAGCCCAAGAAAGGGTCGCGAACATGGCCTTCTTCACAAATCTGAAGGAATGAAGTTTCCTCTGTGCTACTATACTCACGGTGAAAATAAAAAATGTAAGTTTGCAGTTAGATTCCTCTTTCAGGTTAGATGCTGGAATAGCTTTTATTTGTGAGGATAGGTGATATGACGAGGCTGCAGTTTAACAACAAGTGAAATGGTGTGCTTAGTCAGCTGCACCGAAGCTTATGGTTTAAGTTTTCTTCCTTCCAAATTTTTTTTCAACACTCATTATGATTGTATGCCATCCAAAATATGTCCTCTCATTGCCTCGATGCTTTACTGCTCCCCATATGACCAAGGGTGGCCTTTGGTGAGGTTGAGTCACACATGTCACGAATTGTGACACACCGCCTGCAAGAACAAAATTATTTTTCCTGCATGACCAAGGCAGTTCTCTGGATAGAAATTGCTGGTCGACTCACTGTAAATTATGTTCCCAATCCATCGAGCCCATAAAACCAGCGGAATTCCCAATTAATGGCAATAGTCTACGATATATCACAACTGCATCAAACCGTTCAAAGAACGAGTGCAGTGCAAGAACAATATAATATTTTTGAAAGTTGAGCAGGTAATGCTCTAGAGGGACATCCAAGGAACATATTATCAAGCAAGACCATGGCAATCATAGTTGAAACAGCCAAGAAAAATGCATTTGAACACATAGTCCTTTTTTGGTAGTTTGGACCAAGCCTCTCTCCGAGATTCACCGGCTCGCCGGTGCGGAGACAGGCTTGCTCCGAACCTACCCGCGGATGGCCTCTAAGCATGGGCATCAGCTAATTTTTCTGCCTTGTGACCCTACCGTCGGTAGCAGTAATGTAAACAAAATCCTGGGATGCCCGAACGAAGGTTCAAAACTAGGGCGGATTATTAAGGACCATTCTCTGTTGAGTCCATTGATACGATGCGTAATTAAGGGCTACGATTATCAGCATAGTATTAACATTCTCTTATAGGCTACTCACGTGATAGTCGCGTCGCAGGAAAGGCGCCAAGCATACGCACACAACATGTCGGCCGGGAATCTTTTTCTGTTTCGCACATAGTCGATAGTACTTGGGATTTGAAAACCCAATAAATTAATGGTGGGTATTTACACGATAAATTGGTGACGTGATACAGTGGATGCCAAAAAGACTGATTTTTCACAGAAATCTCCGACCATGGGACCGGAACGAAATACGCGGCATTTGTTGCTTATGCTATTTGGGAATTTTGTGAATGAACACAAGACTGTAATCCCAGCACCTGCTCGAGCTCCTGTACTTCCATTCTTCAAGCAGGACCCATCTGTATAAACCATAACCGGTCTCTGACTTGACCCGCTGTATACCGGCCCATTGTACTAGCTCCTACAACTCAGCGCGTTCCGAAAGGGGACCTAGCTGAGTATATCCTGACTTATCCTGTGCTTGAAATCGTGACATAAACAGCGACTAGTCTGTCTACTATGACAGCGGAGCGACGCATTTATACTAGCCATGCCAGTGTGGCCGTCTCTATGACTTCAATCACCACACTCGGGGTAGTTAATTTCGAACCACTTCATAATGTGCTACAATGCTAGCTTGTGCACCCACTGCCTTCTCTTTTCCTTCGCCACCTCATCCGAGCATGGAAACCCAATACACTGTCAACTCCAACGCATTCAACACGTACTGGGCTGGGATGATTGTCGACATAACAGGAGCATGCGTAGGTTCCCGATATCATCGCCGTGCATCTCTAACAGTTGGTTCAGGCTGCAATTTTCTTCTACGGTTCGCAGCTTTGTGCGAGTAATTCCAAAGCCTAAATGCTCTGAAGGGTTCTATCTTAATCTCTTCATTTTCGCAATCTACACACTGTCTCGTCGCAGAACAGCAGGAAAAAACGTTCTGCTTGTTTTTAACTGGGCAATGGCTGTCTTGGGAACGACACAAATGATTCTCCGACTCATCACGGTCGCGATGACTTTTCACTTCTTACTGGAACTGGTTGAACAGGGGACAAATAATGGCCCCCCATCCTCTTCGAAATTGTGGAGGACATATAATTCATTGTATATAGCACAAGAAGCCCTTTTTGCGATAAACAAGTGAATCATTCAGCGCTTGTGCTTATTCTCAGCTAATACAAAATTGCCAGTCTTGTGGTGGATGCCCTCTTGGTTGAGCTTTTGCCTCGAATATTGTGTGAAGCCAACTGAATGGGGATTCCATAGTTGTATCGCTGCTACGCGATATGGGGATCTCAGTGGAGGGTGATTGTTCTTCCGGGGTTCCTCATCGTATGTACCTTCGGTGGGTTGATTTCCTGTATCGAAGATACATGCGATGACACATTGCAGTTATGGGATGCGTCGCCGTTGCGCGCAGTGATCTCTGGACGTCTGCGGATCCAGCTTGGCAAAGAACTCCATATATCATGGCCGCTGCTACAAATCTAATTCTTGTAATTCTCACTGGTAATTATACATTTCATGTGCTATTGCCTGCGTCTTACTGAATCGCACTCACCGGAAGCCGGTCGGATCTGGAAAATTCGGCGCGACACCTTGCGCATTGGTACTAATATGAATGATATGCGAAGTCGTTACAGAAGGGTCATTTTAATGATGTATGTACGCTATGCAGTAAAGACGCATCGTTATGATCACTTACCCCAATCAGCGTCGAATCCGGGGCACTTTATTGCATTTGCACGGTACTACTAATTGCCACTTATCCTCTGGGTCTTGCATATTTGGTGGTAGTGAGCATTGCAACACACTTCATCTTTAGTGCAAATATTTCCCATTTTGTGGTGGAGGCAATGTTAACCTGTTATGTCTGAAGAACATAGTACCGACATTGATAATTGTGCGCGTAGCCCTGGGACACAACATCCAGGACACCATCGAAAACCGATCTATCAATCCTACTTACCAGCCGGCCACTCAGTCCCGCTCACTTGCCAGTTCTACTGTTGAAGCCTTCCAGTTGGCGACCATCGAGAAATGAGAAAGATGGTTCGGCAGAATTTATCTTCATTAGGATCATTCACAGTCACACGGGCGAGTGCCAAATTTTGGCATGCCGGACGTTGTATTCTAAACCCGGCATATCAGAACAAAACTCAGCTCACCCAGCACCAAAGCTGTTTCCCAGATTTTCAGTTCCAGTATCAGCTCATCCCGGAGATTCATTCTGACATTCCAAGTTTCAGATAGAACGTCCGACCTCCCGAAATTTGGGAAGCTTAGTGATGGGTACTGGGTCTTTGTTCCCACTTTGTCATTTCTTTGTTTTAGCATACATGGACATGTTTACCAAGTTTCGGGACACCGGATGTTCTATTTTAAAGTTGGACTATCAGAATAGCACTCGGGCCTCAGCCGATTGTACAACCGAAACTCATAGAATCAGATCCAGCTTCCGACCGGCCGAAATTGAATCTGATCCCTCAGCATTCGAATAGAACATCCGGGGTGCCGAAAATTGGCAATCACCGGTGTGAGTAGCCCTTTTTTGCTCCTTTGTTCCGCCCTTTTTCACGTTTGGTAGACAATGTAACCGAGTGAGCTATAAAATCCAGAAAAATTCACCCCGGTCCTTTTTGAACATTTGAGATGCTATGTTACCTTTGAGGAAACATAGAAGCACCCAGACTGCATGAAATGGATAAAGGGAGCCAAAAAGGGTTTGAAAAAGGACCGAAAAAGGGAGCTGAAAACCGGAACGTTCCAATATCGCATGTTGGACCTACATTTTTTGGATTTACACCCTTTTTGCATGTTGAAATTGAAAAGGGGGGGAAAAACCCGGAGAAAAACGGTGGGAATACAAAAAGGGAGAAAAAAAGGAGCGAAAAAGGGAGGAAAAAAGACTACTGTGAACGAAGCGGCGTTGATTCAAACTCAAAAAATATAAAATATTGAACGCCAACGCCAGCTCTGCGCTGGAAGGGTGGATTTTTACAGTTATCGTTAGCTTGCGCGATGAACCGAAACGTTTTTGAGCCTTTAATGTTGAAACTAGAAGAGAACTTCCCTCACTCAAGTTGCACTGAATCACCAACCGAATGTCGAGCAAACGCATTACCATTAATTAGAACCACGACTTCTTCCACTTAAACTACAACTAAAAATTACTCGTATACTACGTATTATTGTCGATATCCTGCGGGACACGGGGCGTATTCTAAGGCGGTATCATCGCGGTGTAAAAGTAAGGAAGGAACGAGTGAGTGATTGGAAACGAACGAAGGAGGGCAAGAGCAAGATAAGTAGTCCGGCGTGCGTGCGTGCGTGCGGTTCTTTCTTTCCGAGTCAGCGAGCGATAGCTCTTTCGCCGTCTGCGTTGGCGCGAGTGGGTGAGAATGGGTGCTAGCATTTAGTTAGTACACGTCGTCCCCTTCCTCGTCACCTCTAACGGAAGCGGGAAGGGCGAGCTCGGACGCCGGCGTGGGCTGGTACCGGTGCGAGTCACGCTGGGGAGGGGGTACGTTCGGGCTGTGTGTGCGCGTGCGAGGTTCGATGTGTGGACGGGCGTTGTTGACGTAGCGGGAAACGAAGACGGAGACGACGATGATACGGGCGGATGGGATGAGGATGAGAAGAAGCAACTGCAGGGGTGGCGGAGTCGAGCACCGCGCCAGCACAAACGCGCTCCACTCAGAGCGGCGCGAGAAGGAGGGCGAGGGCGGGGGCGTGGGGAGTTGTTCGAGGTCCTCGTCGCGCTCGACGCGGAAGTAGAGGCTCGAATCTTCTGCCTCTGCCTTCCTTTCTTCCTTCCCATCATCCTTCGCGTCCGGCACCCCACCACCCCTCAAACGAAGTCTCCTCGCTCTCCCTCCCGGCCTGCGTCGCGGTGTAGCCCTATCTATCGCGGTCGAAGCCGATGCAGAACCACCCCTCAACCACCGCGCCGGACTCCCCCCAAAATAATGGCCCATCCCGGGCAAGGCCTCGCACGAGCGGTGCACGACGCAGACGGCGGCTTTGGCGAAGGGGTCTGCGTCTGGGTCGGGGTGGGGGTCGTAGGCAGCATGGCCAACTGGACTTGCGGTTGGAGTTGAACCCAGAGCAGAGTCCCGCGTGACGACGCTCCAAGGACGGTCGAAGCTGGGGTAGGAGTAGGGAAGGGCGGAGGAGTAGTACGGCGGGACGGAGGCGGAGTTGTAGGCGTAAGCAGAGTAGTAGGCGTATGCACAGGAAGAGGCGTCGGAGGCAGAAGCAGAGGAGCCAGAGAACGTCGACGCGGTGGGCGAAGGCGGGGCGTGGTTCGAGTCGGATCCTGACGCACAGCCGGAGGACGACGGCTCGCCACCGCAAGGAGACGGAGAAGGAGAAGGAGAGGCACAGACGAAGCCCGAGGGGTACGAGCGCGAGTACGGGTCCCCACCCTGGTGAGCATGGCGCGCGCGCTCATACTGCGCGGCGAGCGGGAGGTACGGCATGAACAGCGAGTCGGCGGCGCCGCTTCTGCTTCTGCTTCGGGCGGAGTCGGAGTTGGGGTCGACCGCTGGGGAGACGCTGACGCACATGGACGCCAGCGAGGCGGGCTTTGAGTGTGTGCGCCGGCACTTTACGAGCACAGCTACGCGCTTCTTGAGCTTGGTCAGTAGAAGACGAATGCGCGAGTGTGAGTGCGACGCGGGAGACAAGTGGAGGCTCTGCGCGGACAATTTCTTGCGCAAGGATGTAGGTATAGGTAGGGAGAGCGATAAGGAGGGACTAGAATCGAGAGCGGCAGAGATGAGGGCGCGGAATTCGGTGAGAGAAAAGGGCGGGAGACACGCTGGTGGACTTGACGTCGAGTCCATGGTGGCAGTGGTCGTGGTAAGAAAGAAAGGAGAAAGAGAGATGTTTATATGAATTCATTTGGCTGTCAACATGCAACCCGAAAAATTGGAGTGATGAGAAGGAAGAAGGAAGGAAGGCGACGCGTCTATTTGCGCGTGCTTGACGTGCTTTGTCAGTGCGTTGCTTCTCCTTCTGCCTTCTGCATTGTCGTCTGGCTTCATAATTTACGCCCGAAGGGGTCTCATTGCGTTGCGCCGGTCCTTGTTCCGATGGAGTCGACCTCGAGTGGTGGTTCTCTGGAAGAGACCGCTCAGCCACACGGGCCGCTCGCAAGACAACTTCCCGACGAAATTATCTCAGAAATTCTCACTCCTTTACTTGAATACTCGGATGAACTGTTCTCTGATTATTCAAGGAAAGCCCTTCTGGAACCCGGTTACTCCTCATCGAACTATCTGCGCGTCTGCAAAGCATGGTTTTGTGTATGGGATAAACTGGTGTGCTATATGTTTCTTGCACTCTTCGCTGAACGGAACCTCATAACGCTGCAGCAAAGATTCCATTTTCCGTACATCGCCACAGTTGGCAGGGCGTTTTATCCCCACCCAATTTTAAACACGCGTGCAGAAGCTCTAGCTTTTGCTTTGGTCAAGTCCTCGGGCCTTGAGAACCTAAATATGTGCGAAGGCGACGGACTTCCAGCAAACATTCGCCAAATGGTCGATGTGCCGTCGTTGAAGTTTCTTCACTTTATACTGCCCCCGACTGACCGTGTTGGTGACTGGATGGATGACTGGTGCCGCATCCGGGATGACGCTCGCACTGAGGTGAATAGCGATCCAAGGCTCAACGCGCTCGTGTCGTACGCCGACCCACCGTAATTAATTGTCTTGATATTCACGTCCCTTTTTTTATCTGATGAAATATCTTAGGTCGACAACAATTGACCCATCGCGGTCACTATCGCAGCCCCGATTGCGGTTGGCGTCAGAAGACCCGGCTGCTGCACGGTGTTCAATCTCACGCAACTGACAAGCCTCGCAGAATGGTCCGGCCGCACGCTGAAGGAGCTGGAAGTATGCTTGCCCCCGCAGGGTTTCGGACAAGGACTAGAGAGAGCCGCGCAGGAGCCCCGCCTCAATCCCCTCATTTTCGCAGCTTTCATTACTTTGACTCGCCTCATATGGAACGCCTCTGTATGGATCTCGTTCTCCAATCCCCCTTTTGGATTTTCCGCCCTGCACAACTTGAAAACACTTAGTATCGAAAATGAATCGCCGTCCGTCCTTGATATTGGCTTGGATCTACCGTGCGTCCTCATATTCCACTATTCTCACTGATGATCATTCTCTTCGCTGCCCATAGCCTCAACTCTCTGCGCGTTGTCGACCTATCCAGATACGCAGATATTACAGCTTCAATTGGCTTCCTCCAGCGCCATGGGCCTAAACTCCTCCACCTCAGTGCCTCGCTACAACTCCTCATCGAGGTCAACGTATTCGATGTGTGTATAAGTCTCCATACTCTCAACGTGCTCACCTTGCATTCGAATTCACCATCTAAAGTCCGCGTTCGCTGATGTCGGATTCAACCCGTCAAGTGCTGACTTGTCTATTCCAGGCTCTTATGGAGAATTTTTTCACCGCCTCCACCCCACATCCCGCGCTCGCCAAGATTCCTTTCGACATTTGACTTTTGTACGTCCGTCTCGTCTGAATTTACCTCTAAAGCACATCCCCATCTGAACTTTCTTCAGTAACGATTCAATCGGACCTCCTGTGATAACGATGTTCGAGCGTCTCGAACTGGAAAGGTTCCTAACTCTGGAGGAAATCCAATTCACTTACCTTAGGTGGCCGACCTCGGAGTGAGTGATTTAAATCATTCGTCGCCGAAATTCGCTTTTAACATGGACCTCAGGGAGGCAGTTCGGAGGAGCAAATGGATCCAGCTTTCGGAGGTGTTGCGCCCAAAGGGCATCAGGCTCGTGGATGCGAATGGGATCGGTGGGACAGGGATGTGGAGAGGATCCTCCGCTCGGGATGACGATGTCGAATGCGTGGTGCATGTTTATTTTTCACCGAGTAATGCAAGGTTCGGCGATGAATGTGGGGCCTGCTCTGCGCCTGAGAATCGCGCACTTCAACGGCACGTTTCGTGCTAATTCCCCTCCACGGTATAATACGTCTAGGAATCAAAAACTTAAAGGTGAACTATCCATTTTCGTCCGCCCCTCATCTACCCATCCCTTCACAATCCACCCCCCGACGGCTTCATTTCCTTGATAAGCTGAAATTCAAGTACCCGATCGCAAGGAGAGAATTCATACTGAAGTGAACCTCGTATTTAGGCTTTGACTTTGACCAAGCAAGCGACGTGAATCGAAGTTGTGCTCGCCGCTCGCCGCTCATCACCCCTGGCTGGCAAAAAGTGGACTTCGAACATGGAAGGCAGATGGAAAAGTGCAAGAATGTGGAACAGATCTGAGGAGAGAAGATATATGACAAAGAAAAAAAAGAACGACATTCCCGAGGTTAACCTTAGTGAACCATTCAAAGAATTTTGAAGCATAGGGTTAAAAGTAGCATACTAGACTTCTCCGACCTTAGCTCCCCCACATCCCTTGAGCACACCCGGCTCGAATATTTGAATACAAATATTCGCCAGGACATAGCACCAGAGTCCCCCAATTTGGAAATACTCGACGTTGCTCCAACGTCTTTACTCACTACTGTCTGAACTCGGCAGCTCATCCTGCTCGCTCTCTGCTGTCCCTGAAGAGAACCTACTATGGTCCATGATGCACCTCAATCCAACTATATTTATGCATTAATCTCCAGCTTTGGGCCCGCCACGCACAGTGACGCGCGATGCAAGCAACTTGCCTTCTCCACGCCTTCTCTTTTATCGAATACCCTGGCATGCACTGGACCCAGATTTCTTGGGCTTTCTTCTGAGGTCTCTCCTTCTCGGGGGTGTTACAAATATCCATTGGCTACTCGGTGCCGCAATAAATGGTGCCACATTTGCTTGCAACAGCTGTCTCCCCAGAAATCAAACCCTACCGAGTGACGAGGCTTTACAACTGAACAATACTATCCTCCAGAACAAGGTCGACCTCGATGCTGGAGCATGAGAAGGGCAGCACTGTATCCAGAAGGTGTGTTTCCCTCAAATCTCGCTCATAATTGAACAATCTAAGACCGCAGGAACATATTTCCAAGGCTGCCCGTCTCGTCCCCAGGCCTTTAGCTCCATGCCTATGCACCTGGAACTCCGTCTGCGAAAAAAAAAACCAGTGCAAACGGCGGCTCTTTTTGTGCGCATGCCATCAGGAGTACATACCTGTTCTGGTGCTTGTGGTTCCAACGGTAAATGCAGCGGGTAGGGAACGAACTGACGAAGGCATTGGATGTGGGTTCTCGTGTTTTACACGTATCGGCAGCACATATTTAATGCATCCTTCATCAGACAGTGAGCGTTAGAAGTAGACTAATCTCTGTATTTTACAATCTCAGACCACTGCACGGAAATGGCCATCACATTCAAAATACGTCGAATTAGGGCTTGTATTTTATGTCAAGAAATTTGGAGAAGTACGACAAAAATTCTATAGGTATCCTCCAAGGAAGTCGTTGAATTTCTGTCTGCTAATCCCTTCCAAGAAGAGAGGGAATTTTTCAGTGCCCTCGCGGTTCGGGTCATCGGTAGTTTTTCCATCTGGAATGGCCAAGATTGCCTCCATCGCCTGCGAGACTTTGAACAGAATTCCTCTATGGATCTTATACAACATTCCGTCAACTTAAAACAGTGTTAGCTCGTTGAAGGTATCAGTGCGCTACAGGTTTATTACCCGGATTACAATGCTTCCATCCTCGTACCAGTGATGCGGACTATTGGTCCATTGACCCTTGTTTTCTTCAGGTGTGTTTCTGTTGCCAGGAGGGCTCGTTTGGTCTCCGATGGTGGACGACATGGTATGGGAGGATGAATAAAATTTCCTTTGTTCGTAAATTGCTCCCGAACTTTGCCTGATTTGTGGCTGTCCACGCAAAGCGCTCAACACTCAGTTTGTTGCAGATGCGATGGCATCGCATGGAAAAATTACTGTTTCAACACTCGCGAAACTCATGGGGGTTAGCCGGCCAACACTCATTAACCACCTCAAAGCTCACGGTGTTTTGTACAAGTTCACAAATGCTCCGACTATCAAGGTACTCTTTTTATATTACGGTACTTCTAATGTTTCTTTTATACCGCTCTTGTCAGGAATCTCTCTTCCGAGATCCCCGGTTCCGCCGCATCGCCCTCGCCTCTTTTCATTCCCCCGATCCCGATTATATCCGCACTTCCATTGCTTTATTTCCCCTTGTCTTGATTCCTCCTTTTCTTTTGCGTATAAATACGGACCGAACTTGTCTAGTTACGTCGTTCAATCAACTCCGTCAAAACCTGATTGCTGAGTTCCATCTCTGATTCCTTCCGACTCGTCCTTTCGACGCCAGTTTGCTCTCTCTCCGTTTCCCCTTCGGGACTCGGTTCTCACAGTTTGATTGAACCACAAATCCCTGATTCACATCCGTCCATCCCATCCCATAACCTCATCCTCCCTCCATGTCCTTCGAGCCCGACAGCCGTTCCGACATGTCCCAGATTGACGATGCCAACACTGGTAATTGGGGTGATCGTGATCCCACCGCTGACGGCAGTTATCCTCCTGCCGATCCTTCCCAGTTCACATCATACTATCCTGATCCTTCATCTTCCTCCTCCAGTACTCCCATTGATTTCGGCCAAATCCTGAAGGCCATGAGCGATTCTCAGCTCGCGCTTCAGCAGGTCATGATGGCATTCATCAACCGCCAAGCCCAACCATCTGCCTCCGCTCCGATCAATCCCAACCCCGTTCCGATCGCTCAGCCCCTGTCTTCCTCTCGTTCTGCTCCTCGCGTTCGTGACCCCCGCCGCTTCAATGGCACTATCGAGGCGGTCGAACCCTTCCTCAACGAGATCGAGGACTGCCTCTACCTCCAACGTCACTCTTTCACCACTGACGAGGACAAATGCCGTTACATGGGTTTACACATGTCTGATGGCTCGCCCGTCGAATGGTTCACTGGTGTCAAACGCAGTAATCCTGCGCTCCTCCAGAACTTCCCCCAATTCCTCGCCCAATTCCGCTCTAAATTCTCTGACCCCCATCTTCAATCCACCGCGCTTCTGAAGCTTGACAGTCTTCGTCAAACCGGCACTGCTTTCGCATACATCACCAAATTCCAGGAGATCGCACTGCACCTCAATATGACCGAGGAGACGAAATGCGACCGCTTCATCCGTGGTCTCAAGGACGAGATCAAGGACGCGCTCATCCCCATCATTCCTCGTCCAACTACTATGGCTACTTGGGAGCCTCTCATCCTCGCTATTGATAATAATATTCTCATTCGTGAGCTCGAACGTCGTCACGGCGCTAATGCACACCTCTTCATTCCACCTACTCCTCCCTCTACGTCGTCATCGGCTCCACATTCTTCCACTGTCCCGATTCCTCATTCCATCCCTCCGTCAGTTCCTTCCGTCGTTCCTGCACCGCTTCCTGACTCCTCCGAGGTCGTCCCAATGGAGATCGACGCCGTTCGTACCGGTCACGGCCCTCTCACGTCCCAGGAGCGTGCTCACCGCCTTCAAAATAATCTATGCCTTTATTGTGGTAAATCTGGCCACACCCGCGATGCGTGTTCCAAGCGTATTGCCCGTTTCGGCGCTTCCTCCTCCGGCGCTTCCAACTCTTCCGCTTAATCCTTCCCCATTCGGCGCTGAACTTACGGTTCATAGTTCGTTCCGTCGCGCCACTCTGCCGCTCAATTCTTTCCGGCATCTTTCCCATCCATTCGTCGCTCCTCCTTCACATCGTTCCATCGGCACCTTACATCTCATCCTTCGCATTTGAACAAGGCCACCGTCTTAACCACTTGCGCTTTCGTCAGACCCACTTTCGCGCACACTTGTTATCATCTGTCCACCTAGGCCTTCGTCTAACCGGCAGACCCTTTGCTTCGCGTTGATTGCCAGCACCCGCACTGTCTGCACTGCTAGGCGTGTTCATCGCACCCCCATAGCTCCTCCAATCTATTTTCCCCATCGTGTCTCGTTCCATCCATCATTCTTCCCTCATCGCTCTATCCATCCATCCACTTTAATTCTTCTTCAACCACCAACCATTTACATTTTCAATCATATCATCGCGGCTCATGCTCGCTTTTACCTATTTTTTCTGATTACTCCGTTTCTTTCCGTTCCACTTCCCTTCACTCCGTCCTCAAAGGGGGGTAATGTCAGGAATCTCTCTTCCGAGATCCCCGGTTCCGCCGCATCGCCCTCGCCTCTTTTCATTCCCCCGATCCCGATTATATCCGCACTTCCATTGCTTTATTTCCCCTTGTCTTGATTCCTCCTTTTCTTTTGCGTATAAATACGGACCGAACTTGTCTAGTTACGTCGTTCAATCAACTCCGTCAAAACCTGATTGCTGAGTTCCATCTCTGATTCCTTCCGACTCGTCCTTTCGACGCCAGTTTGCTCTCTCTCCGTTTCCCCTTCGGGACTCGGTTCTCACAGCTCTTCATCCACATTCCTTCCCCTAGACTTGCCTCATAACAGTAGCCCATCTTTTACTCTGTCTGGCACAAGACACTGGTTCAATTCAAGCTAAGGCATACCAAGAGTGCGAGTTACTCGTGGGTCAATATGAGTAAGGTAGGGGACATACGCATCCATCGAATCACGTGATTCACAGCGTGACAGCGACTTCCCGCCCTTACTAGTCGGGAGCGTCGGGGTACAGAGACAAACCAAAACCACAGAAACCTTCAGTTTCACTCTGGGAACAATTCTGTGGTTTCAGATTTTCAATATCTGTTTCCAATAAAATGTTTTACACTGTTTTTTCAAAATGTGCTGGAAACATCATTTGCATGTTGGGGGGACAGTTTTGTATTTTTTCTTCCAAAATTTCGCGTTTCCATATAAGGAAATTCCACGGTCACGTGCTTACTAATCACATATTTGTTTCCGTGATATTCTTCATGTCAGTACCAACTTTGAAGCTCTGTTTCACACAATATGCTAAGGAAGTGTAGAGGAGCTGTCATTGAAAGCTTCTGGCTATGTCTTTGGTGAAACCACCTGCTAAATCTAAGCCAAACTATCTTTCTTACCTGTTCCTCCTTGAGTACATATATGATCAGTGATGTTAGAGATCTGAAGTTGCCCTTATTATTACTGCATGAATGTCAGATGAGTTTAGGGAGTTTCAACATCTTTGCTATGTGTTTCTGTCCTCACATTATTTTTAACCGTGACTTAGCAGAAAATGTTTGGGTCATATGCAGGTTTCTACTCCAAATATGTATGGTTTAGCACCTCAAAGATTCTTCAGTAGTACAGAGAAATTTTGTTCACCATCCAGAGCTAAAAAAAAAGTGTTTTTATTTTTTTCAAATCGAAATTTCGCGCTTTCCCACGTTACTGTCACGCATCAGTCACGTTCACGTGACTCGATGGATGCGTATGTCCCCTACCTTATACTCGTATGAAAACTTGCGAGTATCCATACTCACGGATCTGAGTACCTGTGGCCGTGACTTTCCCAAGGATCCGAGTATCAATTTTGGTTGAAAGCTTTGCAAACTCAGACTCAGAACACTGCCTAATATATATTTTTACTGCCTGTACAGCATAATTAAGTAGTACGGTATCTCCATGATTTCAGAGCAATAATATACCACTCTACAACATAAATGAGGTGTGTTTGAGCCATCAAATCACCAAAATAACCAAAACCCACAGGTACTCACAGGTACCTGCGGGTTTTTCAATACTCACGATTACTCATATGATCTGTGGGTTTATACTCACGGATCTGAGTATGGCATTTTTCTTCATGAATACTTGTTCCCACGGATCCGAGTTATCCACGGGTGCACTCGTGGTATGCCTTAATTCAAGCTCAACTTGCAATTTCTCAATCTTGTAGTCAAGCACGGCTTTGATTGCTTGGATGGGCTTCATCAGGTCAAATGATCTAGCGCTCGTTGTATGTCCCGCCTGCGTAAATGTTGTTGATAGAAAAGTGCATACGACATGTGTCAGGCATATCATCCTGCTAAGTATCAGAACCCATGGCCAATTTTCTGCTATAATCAAAGTCGCTTTGCCTCCTTTTTCCTCTGTATCTTGGTTTGGATCTTGATATGGATCCCTATTGCCCGACATACCCCGCATTTCCTCTTGTTTGGCTTCTTCTGTTCCCACTTTAAGAAGCAGTTCTTGGGGAGATCTCGCTCGCAGCCCGTGCAGCGCAGGGTATTGCGATCAGATACAGGGTCCAGAATATTGAGGGGGAGCAAGCCGTGTTTCTTATAGATCTCTTCCTGTACAGGCTGCCTGCCGTTCCACATCGTGACGTATCTCAAACTTTCGGCGGGGAGCCCTTTGTCGAGGTGACCCGACTGCGCCAAGTGAGACCATAGGCTCGCTATGAGCCAGATATCGTTGGCAGCGTAAATCAGAAGCTCGCGCGATGGAGGGTTTGTCCATTCGATTTTTCGACCAGATGCTACAGATCGTTGTGTCCAGAAATAAGTCCGACTTATTCGAACGCACGGAATGGAGCAATAGACATACCCTTGGTCGCCAGCCTCGCTTCATCTGCTTTAACTTCGTGCTCCCGAACTGCATCCCCCAACCCCACAAGTCTCTGCACCTTCTGGTAAAGTTCCCGATTGGCGTCTATCTCAGAACGGGGTATGTACCAAAGCAGCCTGTCAAGTTGTTTCTTCGACCCACGCTTCTCCCCTCGCCGAGGACGGGACTTGATATCTGTAAGCTGGAGATCAAGCACATTCTGCATCGTGACACCGTATTCGTGATACAGTGCGCTCTGATCCATTCTGCCATCGAAAACCACCTTCTGAATTTGATTCGACGCAAGAATGTCGAAAACCGCTTTTAGTCCCTCTGTTCCTATGGCCAGGACATCAAACAGGTAGATCCGCTGGGATCCTGGCGAAGCTGTTCCCAGAGAAATCAGCCAAAGGTGCCCAGATTGTACACCCATATCTTCTCCTTCGCAGTCGAGGAATAAGATAGGGCAGTCCTGGAGGGTTTTCGTTATTTCCAGAAGATCGATCTCTTTATCGCAGTAGGTGAAGTCGATATCCATGTGGCTGATGGGAGGCAACTGGCAAGGAGTTGGGGTAGAGGGCGGCATTATAACGGATTGTCACCGCACCACGATGCAAAAGCATTCCACTTCTATAATTAACCGTTAGCTCGCCTGCCCAATCTTTAATCGATCCAATTGCTCGGCAAGTCCAGCTTCTCAGGCCGTCAGTTGAGATTCGGTATTGATGCTACCTTCTGCGGTTTTCAGAGAAGCAACCCTACTTAGCGATCAACACGCTGCACGATCCAAGAAGCAGTTTATAACTAATTAGATTAATATTGGAGTCTCAACCGCCTTAAGACCATTTTTGATCGAGCGGCTCCGGCGGTTTTAAGCTCGGTCGCCCCAATTCTGTTTTCACCCTCTGCTGCTTCTCGGTCGATATCCAGTTTCCTCCTATAGTACTAGCCTCTTCTTTCGGCCGGGTGACTGAAGGTCGCTTCGTGGGTGCCTCATGGGCAAGCGTATCTGGGGACTTCTCGGAGCCTGTGAACAGGCTCGTATCTTCCTGTTCCTCATGGTTGTTTCGCGGCGAGGCAACCTTTCAGGCACTTGAAGCAAGAAGGAAATGAAATGAACCACGGCACACAAGTCTGCACAAGTCACATTTAAAATCGAGCCAAAAGAATTTTTTGAACCGCGTCATGCCGTCGGGAGGAATTGAACCCCCGTCTCCCTCATCGCATTTCTGCTGTAAAGGTGGAGGGCGGCCACCAGGACCCATGACAGCTCAATTCCTTGATGCTCACCGGGATAAGGTGGAGCTTGAATCCGGAGTGAAAGGAATTGAAAGTGAACCCACTATTTTTATAAACAAGTCGTGGAGACAACGTGGAGATCTTGACTCTCACTTGGAAGTCGGGAGCAAGAATGAACCGAAATTAGTAACCACGGTACTCGCGCCAGACTCCAGTGACAAAATTGGGGCAAAAGAAAACTTGATGAGTCATTCCATCAGGAGGATTGGAACCTCCGTTTCCCCGATCAAATTATGGAGTAGATATCTCGTATCTTACAGCTGTTTTCGAAAACCTTGAGACAAACTTTTTATTTTGCCAGTGCCGAAAATTTTGATGGCTGCTAAGGATTGCCCGTTTGGGTGTTGCCGAGCCTAACCGAGGACAGCCGAAGCGCCAGAATTTATCACTCCACTCAGTTTTGCCTAGCCGCCCTTCGCGTCAGCCGATGCGCCTTCCCTCAGCTCTTTTGAAACTGGACTTTCCGAGCAGAGCACATTGAGATTGCATTCTGTGTGGACGCCGCAGAATTTTTGGCCACTGGCAGATGTCTAAATATAGCTGATTCGACGCCAGATCTGGTAATCCTTAGCAGCCATCAAAATTTTCGGCGCTGGCAAAATAAAAAGTTTGTCTCAAGGTTTTCGGAAACAGCTGTAAAGAGATGCCTCGGATCAGTATGCGCATGTTTGCCGATCACCCTCATCTGTCGTTTCTTCTGCCTGCTGCATCGTCTGGCTTCGATAAGTTACGCCCGAAGGGGTCTCATTGCGTTGCACCGGTCCTTGTTCCGATGGAGTCGACGTCGAGTGGTGGTTCTCTGGAAGAGAACACTCAGCCACCCGGGCCGTTCCGACTCTCAAGACAAACTAGTCGGCAGATGGCGGCGACCCAACTTCCCGACGATATCATAGAAATTCTCACTCCTTTGCTTGAATACTCGGATGAACTGTTCTCTGATTATTAAGGGAAAGCCCTTCTGGAACCCGGTTACTCCTCATCGAACTATCTACGCGTCTGCAAAGCATGGCTTTGCGTATCCACACCACTACTGTACAAGGTCGTAATCCTGCGAACCACGGCTCAAGCAGAAGCTCTCAAGGTGGTCGTCCAATCTAACAACGAATTCGGGCTGTTTATCCGGAAATTACGCGTCGAGGGAGGCTTTGGCGACAGCATGCACACTCTCAAATATGCGCCCAACATCACGGATTTGTTCCTCACACTTGATATTTGGGGCACAGACGACACCCAAGGACTATGCAGCAGCCTTCCGCTCATCTCTCCTCGCCACATCATTGCCGTCGACACCATAGAAAATTCCAACGAGGAGAAATCCAACAGGTCGCCAAACAGGCCGGCTACCCAACTTTTGGAGGCACTTGTAGAACTGATCCCCCAGTGGGATAAGCTGGTGTGCTATATATTTCTTGCACTCTTCGCTGAACGGAACCTCATCGCGCTGTAGCAAACATTCTATTTTCCGTACATCGCCACAGTTTGGCAGGGTGTTTCACCCCCCACCCAGTCTTAACAGCGCGTGCAGAAGCTCTGGGTTCGGCGTTGGCCAGGTCCCCGAGCCTTGAGAACCTAAGTATGTGCGAAGGCGACGGGCTCCCACCATACATTCGCCAATTGGTCGCTGTGCCGTCGTTGCAGTCTCGACTTTGTGCCTCCGAACGACCGTGTTGACGACTGGACACTGGGTCACCTATGCCGCATCCAGGATGGCATTCGCAGTGAGTTGAATAGCGATCCAAGGCTCAACGCGTTCGCGACATACGCTGACCCACCGTAATTCTCTTGGTATTCATGGCCCTTTTTTTATCTGAAGAAATATTGTAGCCCGACAATAACTGGCCCATCGCGATTTCGGTGGCTATTGCAGCCCCGATTGCGGTTGGCGTCAGAAGACCCGGCTGCTGCACAGGTGTTCGATCACCCGCAACTGACAAGCCTCGCAGAATCGTCCGGCCGCACGCTGGAGGAGCTGGAAGTAACCTTGCGCCCGCGAGGTTTCGGACAAGGACTAGAGAGAACCACGAAGGATCCCCGCGAATCCCTCAATCCCCTCATTCTCGCACCTGTCATTGCCTTGACTCGCCTCACATGGAACGCCTCTGCATTGATCTCGTTTTCAGCTCCCCCTGCTGGATTTTCCGCCCTACACAACTTGGAATCGCTTAGGATCGAAAATGAATCGCCGTCCGCCCTTGATATTGGCTTGCACCTACCGTGCGTCTCATATCCCACTATTCTCACTGATGATCATTCTCTTTGCTGCTTGTAGCCTCACTCCCTGCGTGTTGTCGACCTATCCAAATACGCGACGTCCCAGCTTCAATTAGCTTCCTCCAGTGCCATGTGTTTAAACTCCTGCACCTCAGTGCCTCGCTACAACTCCTCATCGAGGTCAACGTATTCGATATGTGTACAAGTCTCCATACTCTCAACGTGCTCGCCTGGCATTCGAATTCACCTTCTAAAGTCCGCGTTCGCTGATGTCGGATTCAAACCGTCAAGTGCTGACTTGTCTATTCCAGACTCTTATGGAGAATTTTTTCGCCGCCTCCACCCCACATCCCGCGCTCGCCAAGCTTCGTTTCGACACTCGACCCTTGTACGTCTGTCTCGTCTGAATTTATCTCTAAAGCACATCTCCATCCGAACTTTCTTCAGTAACGATTCAATCGGACCTCCTGTGATAACGATGTTCGAGCGGCTCGAACCGGAAAAGTTCCCAACTCTGAAGGAAATCCAATTCACTTGCCTCAGGTGGCCGACTTCGGAGTGAGTAATTTAAATCATTCGTCACCGACATTTGCGCCGATAATTTCGCTTTTAACACGTTCCTCAGGGAGGCAGTTCGGAGGAGCAAATGGATCCAGCTCTCGGAGGTGTTGCGCCCAAAGGGCATCAGGCTCGTGGATGCGAATGGGATCGGTGGGACAGGGACACGTGTGGAGAGGATCCTCCGCTCGGGATGACGATGTCGACTGCGTGGTGCATGTTTATTTTTCATCGGATTCCTATAACTTGTGTTCGAAAAATTGCGAGTAATGCAAGGTTCGGCGATGGATGTGGGGCCTGCTCTGCGTGATAGAATAGAGTAGAAGGACAGAAATCCAACCCACTAAGACATAAGAATATGGACACAATAGCATATAGCAATGCTGGAGGGCAGAAATTGAGCGGCGGAAGCCGCCAATGCTATGCAATGTGAGGTGGGACACAGTTAGGTCAAACCTGCAGGAGAACACTAGATACCTATTCAAGAGGCTTGAATTCAATTGAAGCAACTTGAACACATGCAAAACAAAAAGTGGCTAAAAAACAAAACAACGGCGGAGATCTCTGTTGCAATTTTTGGTAAGTAAAAGACGCATTGAATCCGGTCCAGATCTACTGAAAATATTGGATCATGAATAACTGTTCATAATATTGCATCGTACAGGTACGAAACCAACCGCGAAGCTGTGAAAAGAAAATGCGGCGGATGGATCCGCCGGAATTTTTCGGTGGGGGTCAAAATGTAAGCAAAAGTTGCTGCTAGAGTGAGGGAAAGTTTCAAGGGAAATGGCTGGCGAGAGGTTAAATGGTGTGGCCCGTAAAGAGCAAGCAAAAAAAATGAACAGCAGGTGCGGCGGATGGCGCAGCGGGAGGAGCGTGGGTACCGAGCATCAATATCTACCCGTTTGGGAAGATGACTAAATGGTGACATGGACCCTCTTAGGCCCCCTTTACTCATACTATTATAGGCCCCCCTATGACATTGCACCCTGAAGTGGTAAATTTACTGATGCTGGCCTCCCTCATACACCAATGGCCTGCAGAAAAATGAGGCACCTGTATATAAGCACTTTGTATGTTTGTATGAAATTTTGCAGCATCCTGAGATCCACAGAGCTCAAGAGAAATTAAACGGTACTCTTTGTGACAATTTTGTGACCCTGCCAAAACACCGTCAAAAGTTTTTACCACATCGGGGTGCAGTCTCGGAGCGTGTATATCTCTCTACATAGAGCTTCAAAAATCCTGAAATTATTTGAGGGCGTATATAAGATGTTAATGAGCCTAAGTTTGCGTGCCGAGAGAAAAATTGGCCCAAAGGACACGATTTCCTTACATGCCATCACGACTTTTGTCAGAGGGGGGCCTATAATAGTACAGAGAAGGGGGCCTAAGAGGGGTGTTACGGCATGACGGCGGTGCTGCCTGAGGTGCGCCTTCGCGTCCATGTGATCGACTTTGTAATCTGGGTTGAACCCGGTTATCTACCCACGCGCCGTATGCGCCGTCCAGTGCATGAGCAACGGAGTCAAGGTCCTCAAATGAACCTGTAGGGTTTTATGTGAGCCAAAAGCCAATTATAAGAAACTAGCCCACCCTTCACACACTCTACGCCTTGAGCTGTCAATTCGAGTGCGTGTTTGCTTGTCGGGTCTCTGGTAAGGGCGTGCACGGAATAGGGAGACGCGTTTCCGTGAGCGTCCGGTGCGAGAAGCGCTTCAACCACCACCTGGCCTTGCGCGCCGGTAGCTCCGATTACAAGGATGAGTTTCGTGGCCGGCATATTGTTGGAATTTGGTTGGCTAAGGATGAGAAAATTGGTTGGATTGTTTGAGAAGATTATGGAGATGAAGCTATGAGACGAAGCTGCTTTATACCCGCTTGTTCAACTTCGAACCCGTGAGGCATGAATCCGGGCTTGGCCGCCGAATGACGACCTTGCGCCAATCACGATTGGTCACCCCCGCGCTTCGGCCTTGGTCTCGGCCATCGATCTTTCGGTCTTCAACCACTGATTCAACGTCCCAATCACTCTCACGGCAGAGAATTGGGCTTACAATTTTGCCCGCGGTGGCCTCCAAGCATGAGAATCAGCCAATTTCTTTTTGCCTTGTGACCCTACGTAGCAGTAATGTAAACAAAATCCTGGGATGCCCGAATGACAGTTCAAAACTAGGGCGGATTATTCTGTTGAGTGGCCCAACAATACACGATGCGCAATTATTTCAAGGGCTACGATTACATATCAGCATCCTTATACTTTAAAAGAGGACGCACAGCTTTTTTGATAAGTCACATGCATAAATCACGAGACTCTGTTGAGTTCTCGCTGCCGGTTGTCGAGATGCTGGTTCTCACGACTCGGAATCCGCCGTGTGCGGGCGAACCCCCGGACTCTGTATCCGCCATGTCTGCGGCGAAACAAGGATCCAGCAGGTTTAACAGCTGTGCAAGAGTAAGCCGTGCCGGAGGCAAGGGTCCTTAAAACTTGTAGTCTCTCTTGACAGACTTCCCACTCGCAACCTCGTTCTGAAGTCTGTTGGTTACCGCGGTCTGATTACCGTTACCGCCCCTTATTATGTAAGCTATCCATTTTGGGAACTCACGTGCAGTGTCTTGGACGCGACTTGGACGCGTTGCACGCTTTTGAAGAGATTTGAGTCGCGAATATCCGTTCTAGTGCAATTTATACCACCACCCCGAATCTTCTCCATTTTTTTGGACCTGTGGAATGCGTACACGTTACATTTGCTGAATCAAGCACATTGATGGGTACATTTGCTTTATTTCACTCTCAAGACCCGTAATTAGAGTGGAATACTTCTTTCAAAGACTATCAAAGGTGTTTTGTCTATTTATTTTGGGCCCCGAATCCTGCGGTTGGCCACGGCGCGTCAAGTCGCGTCGGGATTACTTCCCAAAATGGATGGCTTATATAATAAGGGGCGGTAACGGTAATCAGACCGCGGTAACCAACAGACTATAAAACTTGTATGCCATATATTATCTGGTAGGTTACTCACGTGATAGTCGCGTCGCAGGAAAGGCGCCAAACAAACGCACATAACATGTCAGCCAAGAATCTTTTTTCTGTTTCGCACATAGTCGATAGCACTTGGTATTTTAAAAACCAGGTAAATTAAGGGTGGGCCTTTACGCGATAAATTGGTGATGTGGGACACTGGGTGCGAGCAAGACCGATTTTCCAGACAACATGAGATCTTCCGGCAGAAATCTCCAACGATGAGATCCTACAAATTACGCAGTATTTGTTATGTGGAAATTTTGTGGATGGCCACAAGACTGTGCTTGAATGAACTCAATCGTGACAAAAACAGGACCGATCATCGTGGACAGATGACAGCAGAACGACACATTATCTAGCCATGCCAGTGTGGTGGCTGTCTCTATGACTTCAATCACCACACTCGGGTAGTTAATTTTGAACCACTTCATAATGTGCTACAATGCAAGCTTGTGCACCCACTGTCTTCTCCTTTCCTTCGCCAGCTCATCCGAGCATGGAAACCCAATACACCGTCAACTCCAACGCATTCAACACGTACTGGGCTGGGATGATTGTCGACATATCAGGAACATGCGTAGGTTCTCGACATCATCACCGTGCATCTCTAACAGCTGGTCCAGGCGGCAATTTTCTTCTATGGTTCGCAGCTTTGTGCGAGTAATTCCAAAGCCTAAATGCTCTGAAGGGTTCTATCTCAATCTCTTCATTTTTGCAATTTACACCCTCGCGCGCCGCAGAACAGCAGGAAAGCACGTTCTGCTTGTTTTTAGCTGGGCAATGGCTGTCTTGGGAACGATACAAATGATTCTCCGACTCATCACGGTCGCGATGACTTTTCACTTCTTACTGGAACTGATTGAACAGGGGACAAATACTGGCCCCCATCCTCTTCGAAGTTGTGGAGGACATATAATTCATTGTATATAGCACAAGAAGTTCTTTTTGCGGTAAATAAGTGAGTCATTCAGCGCTTGTGCTTGTTCTCAGCTAATACAGAGTTGTCAGTCTTGTGGTGGATGCCCTCTTTGTTGAGTTTTTGCCTCGAATATTGTGTGAAGCGAACTGAGTAGGGATTCCATAGTTGTATCGCTGCTACGCGATATGGGGATCTCAGTGGAGGGTGGTTGTTCTTCCGGGGTTCCTCATCGTATGTACCTTCGGTGGGTTGATTTTCTGTGTCGAATATACATGTGGTGACGCATTGCAGCTATGGGATGCGTCGCCGTTGCGCGCACTGATATCTGGACGTCTGCGGATCCAACTTGGCAAAGGACTCCATATATCATGGCCGCTGCTACAAATCTAATTCTTGTGATTCTCACTGGTAATTATACATTCCATGTGCTATTGCCTATGTCTCGCTGAATGGCACCTGCAAGCTGGTCGGATCTGGAAAATTCGGCGCGACGCCTTGCGCATTGGTGCTAATATGAATGATATGCGAAGTCGTTACAGAAGGGTCATTTTAATGATGTACGCTATGCAGCAACGACGCATCGTCACTTCACTTACCCCCAATCAGCGTCGAATCCGGGGCACTTTATTGCATTTGCACGGTAATACTAATTGCCACTTATCCTCTGGGTCTTGCATATTTGGTCGTAGTGAGCATTGCAACACACTTCATCGTTAGTGCAAATATTTTCTATTTTGCGGTGGAGGCAAGTTTAACATGGCATGTCTGTAGAACATCGTACCGACATTGATAATTGTGCGCGTAGGCCTGGGACATAACATCCAGGACACCATCGAAAACCGAACTGT
This sequence comes from Mycena leptocephala, assembly GCA_029378395.1. Classification (NCBI taxonomy): domain Eukaryota; kingdom Fungi; phylum Basidiomycota; class Agaricomycetes; order Agaricales; family Mycenaceae; genus Mycena; species Mycena leptocephala. Next base: position 35,861 of record JARJLF010001163.1, read on the forward strand.
CAATCCTACCTACCAGTCGGCTATTCAGTCCCGCTCGCTTGCCAGTTCTACTGTCGAAACCTTCCAGTTGGCGACCAGAGAGAAATGAAGAGAAAGATGGTTCGGCAGAACTGTATCCTAGTTGTAGTCTCTTAGGATCGAATCGGACGTCGAAATAGTCAAGGAATCCCGCGCTACCACCGGCCTACTGATAACGCTAAGTTTAGAAAGTCCCTCAGCATGTTCAGCGATTACCTCTGATGAGATTCCCACGGTTGGACATTGCTGCAAGCGCAAAAAAACAAAAACAAACAAAAGAGAAAAGACAGCAGCTTTTCTTCATGGGTCTACGAGTGTCGGATGGAGTCTCTGCCAATTTTGCGCTATCTTAGTCAGGTCCGTAACGCCGTCGGGAGGACTCGAACCTCCGTCTCCCTCATTCCACTTGGACCTGACCATAAATTTGAAAGGGGCGGCCTCCATAGCCCACGACAGCTTAAATTCAATGTTTGATAGCGGGGATAAGTAGGGTCCGGAGAAAGAGGAATCAAGGACTTGAATGTCAACTCGAAGACCGTATTTTGGCTTTGAGCTACTCGGTAATTCGTACTCACCATGCGCACCTCGGGCCTGCATTGACCAGGAAAAAATTAAACACGGGACTCACATCTCGCACATGTGATACAAATGGGGCCACAAACCCTAGAGGCTATAGCTAGAGCACACATAGCATCGGGAGGACTCGAACCCCCGTGCTTCATTCCAATTTTTGACTGCAGCATCCTTTTCAGGGGCATGGCCACCATGGCATACGACGGCTTTAGTCGCTTTATTTGCTCCATTTTAAATGAGTGAGCCACCCTAGTGCCCTCGCCGGGATACAAAGGCGTCGGAGGTGTCATAGATGTTGCGTCTGAGCTGATATACTACGATTTTTCTTCATTCACAGGACTAGATTGTCGACCAAAAAAGACAGGAATGTTGAACTCTAACACTTGAGAAAACCTGCAGCAAAAAAAAAAAAACTATTCGATGAATGCCGTCGGGAGGAGTCGAACCCCATCTCCCTAGTCAAGTTTATCACTCAAAATACCACCATGGCCCACGACAGCTCAATTTCCTTGATGCTCACCGGGATGAGGTGGCGAGTCCCGAGAAAATGTATTTGAAAGTGAACCCACCATTTTTGCTCTGCTAGGTAAACAAGTCGCGGAGATCGGAATTTAATCATTCTCACCCCGAACTTGGAAGCATGAAATGAACCACGGTACAAGTCTGCACAAGTCACAAAATCGAGCCAACAGAATTTTTTGATCGGCGTCATGCCGTCGGGAGGAATTGAACCTCCGTCTCCCTCATCGCATTTCTGCTGTAAAGGTGGAGGGCGGCCACCAGGACCCATGACAGCTCAATTCCTTGATACTCACCGGGATAAGGTGGAGCTTGAATCCGGAGTGAAAGGAATTGAAAGTGAACCCATTATTTTATAAACAAGTCGCGGAGATCGTGACTCTCACTTGGAAATTGGGAGCAAGAATGAATCGAAATTAACCACTGTACTCGCGCCAGACTCCAGTGACAAAATTGGGGCAAAGAAAACTTGAGGAGTCATGCTATCAGGAGGATTGGAACCTCCGTTTCCCCGATCAAATTATGGAGTAGAATTCCTTTTAATTGGTAGAGATGGCCATCATGGCCTACGACGGCTGCATTTCGTTGATACTGTACCGGGGCAAACCCGATCACTAGGAGGTGAAGTTTTTAAAAAAGCACATTGCTACACATACCGTCGGGAGGAGCCGAACCCCCGTTTGTCTCATGCCAAGTACTCACATCTGTGTGTCAAATTTTCGACAAGTGGCTTAGTACCCGTGAAGTCCTGAATACTGTACTATTTCAACCAAATGTTCAGGTGACGGGTGACAGAGGGTCGTGAACTGAACATTTTTGGCCTAGGTGATGGTGACATTCCGATTTTATGGCGGTCCGGATGCACATTTATTCGGCCGCAAGATAAAGAGCTGATTTCGGCCATCCCGCAAGATAGAGAGGTGATTTGATGGTATCGCCGCAAGATTGACCCCTGATAATCAAGCCGTTTGTCTTGCGGGGAAATCACTGATTCCCGCAAGATATATATAGGTATGTCCCGCAAGATACAACGCGTCGCCCGCAAGATACAGAATTTCCCGCAAGATAAAGTCGTCCGAAAAAAAGTTGGTCCAAAATTTCTGGAATAAATTAGGTATTTCCCTAGGGCCTATCCACCGTTGTTTTGATGGCATGCAAGTGGAGAAAGGCACAGCTGTGTGAGGTTGAAAATCGGAAATTGGTCTTTGTTGCAAAATTGTTTGAGGTTCCTCCTGCCATTCCCATCCTTAGACCTCTCAAAATTTGTTCCAGATCCTGCTAGAGCACTTCAATTCCAGGCGGTCATCATCCGAATATCATACATTGATCCAATTGATGGAAAACTGTGAAGCTGCGTTAATCAGAGTCTAGGTGCAATGATTGTATATTGGTACTCTGAGAACCTATTGAACCCATGAAGTAAATGAAAACGTGCCATCCTAAAATCTCTCGCATCATTCAATATGGCCGAGATGGCCGAGCAGGGCAGAACTGAACCAATTCTTAAACGCACTGATTCAGAAAATCAGAATCAATCTCTTTCAGTAACTGCGAAAGATGGCCTTCCATTTGTGGGACTCTGGTGCTGTACCTTGGTGATCAAACTGGTTAGTGTTTGTAGTTGTTGATATCCTCGCTTGTTGCTCATTCTACCCTTATGCAGTCAAATCAATTGCTGTGTATTGGTACTCACATTGTCAGGTATCAGCTGTCACAAATGTGTAGATTCAATTACAAGGAGATTTCCCTGGACCTATAAGAGTTGTAATGACTGTCTACACGTATTCAGTGTCAACTCCAATGCATCCAATTGCAAGGAAGCCAGTTGAACTACATGCCTACTTTACAATTAACCAAGGTATTCACGTTTGACTCATGCAGGGTTGTGAGGATGGTCAGTGATGGTAATCGGACTTTGAACACAGTCCACAAGGGTGAATTATTGCAAAGTCCAACTCAAGCTTCTTGAAATACAGTATTTCAGCGGTTTCCCTACTCTTTAATTGGTATGCCACTCTGAATCACACAACACTGTCTGGTGAACAGGCACTAGGGAATTACCCAAATTATTTCAGGAATTTTGGAACAATTTTTTTTCGGACGACTTTATCTTGCGGGAAATTCTGTATCTTGCGGGCGACGCGTTGTATCTTGCGGGACATACCTATATATATCTTGCGGGAATCAGTGATTTCCCCGCAAGACAAACAGCTTGATTATCAGGGGTCAATCTTGCGGCGATACCATCAAATCACCTCTCTATCTTGCGGGATGGCCGAAATCGGCTCTTTATCTTGCGGCCGAATAAAAGTGCATCCGGACCGCCATACGATTTTGAGGCCCAAATAGGCCGAAAAACGTCAAAATTTCCGGTCCAGCGTTCGCCGGATTACCATATATGGTAAGTTTACCATGATTGCCGAGGAATGAACCTTATTGACACCCCGTGAACATTTGGTCTAAATAGCACAGTATATGAAGGACAGACGGAATAATACTGAATCCCACCTTCCGTAGCTAGATTTTTTCTTCTGGCTAACTGTTTGACTTTCCGCAGACGGGAATGAGGAATTTAGATCAATACATTGGTGTTTAACAGCCCTCCACGGTCAAGATTAAGGCAAATCCGTCTCCCAACCAAACCGCATCGGGCTCTTGATACTGATGTGGCTTTCCTGGTGCAAAGACCTCGCGAGGTTCAGCAGAATACGGTAGCCCTTCAAGTTTGTGGTTTCAGCTAAGCCGAGGACGAACAGCTACGAACAGCAACAGCCTAATGTGCGCTCACCGAGAAAGAAAACGCCGTGATCATCCATCTGCGCAGAGTTAGGGCGACGCGCAGGGTTCAATACAGTATTGGAGAACGAACCCATACAAGACGCCGCCAAACGAATGGTTCTTGAGCGCGTACATGGACACGTCGCCTATGATGATCACTTCCCAAAATAAAGTCAATTCGGTGCACAGCTGCGGGATCACTCGGAGGAAGTCCACATACCGACGGCCAGCAAGTACGCCCACGTTCCATCGCGCACGAGAATCACCAGTAATGGAACATCGCCCCACCCCGTGCGCAGTGCGCCGATAAATTTGACGAGCGTGAGCCCGAAGAGGCAAGTTTGAAACAATACCGCCGCTGCACTGTGTAGTATGCACTCAGAAAGAAAGAAAGGGAAATGTGATGGAAAGCGAATGGGCCGCACCCATAGATTATGAAAGATTTTGGAAAGTGTGTCACGATGCAGAGGTGTTCATCGTCAAACGCGATACTGGACAGCGAGAATCCGAGCCCGATGAGCATTGCCGACAGCTCGAGGAAAAAGAGGCTGCCTATGGCGATCTTTATTCGCCGGTTGGTCTGGTAGAGTGCGAAGACTAGGTAGCGTTAAATCTGAGTATTCTTTTGCAGACGGAGGGAAGGGTGTGGTACCTCGCAGAATCAGAATATAGTCAACGGCGACGACGATGGCGAATGCTGCTGCTGCCTGGTAGATTGACCAGACCTCGCAATCGCGGAACGTAAAGTGAAACTGCGGCGACAGCTCTGTTCCGACGAATAAAATAGATCTTTAACTATGTCAGTAGGCGAGGGTGAGAAGGAGAGGGCGTACATACATCTGTAGCAGGAGTGGGAAATATCGGACAAAGCAGAAGAGGCATTTCATTGGCGTCCACTGGCGACTGTTAGGTGGTATGGTTATGAGAGCCCGTTCACAATCGATACTGAGGATGAGACTCACGGCCAGATTATCTCCACCTTCCGCGTCTTAGACATGATAAACAGCAGTACATTGAACAGAAAGACATACTTCCTCGTCGAAGGTCAGCATTATGTCGTACGCGAGAAGCGCAAGGGCGGAGACTACGAGAGATAATGTCAGACTGAGAGTTGACTGAGCCATCGAACCTACCTGCGCTTCGGTTCACCGCCTGCGCGCCGGTCAAAGCCTCATTGATGGTACTCATGCCCGTACGGTGAGGTTGAAGAACAGAAAGCAAAAGCAAAAGCGAAGAAAAGGGGTACGTATCCTCCAGCACAGATGGCCGAAAAAGCGAGCGAAACCAGTGCGGGATATTCTGGACAACTTCTGATAAGTACATGTGTATGACAGCCAATGACATCGCGGAGGCTCAGCGTCGAAAATCTATCGAGGAGCTTCAATTGGAGTGACAGAATCATCATGATTTAGTTCGGGAGGCGACGTAGCCAAGGAGACAAACAGACATTGATCAACCCAGAAGATCACGGAGGAAGTACAGGAGATGGAGCGGCGGAACTTTGGAATCGTACTGGGATCGCTCAATAAATTTAGGCATAGAGACGTTACAACAGACGAACTTCTTACGTTCCTTCCGCGTCGCAGTTCTATAGAAGACCCAATTATCCCGTCCTCATCACCAAATGCACACCACTGTCCGTGCTGATGACATCGCTGATCTGGCCGACTTGCAGACCGAACGCGTAGATGTATGTTTTGGAGATGAAGACCAACGCAACGCGTTTCTTGCAAGCGCGATGCGCGAAATTGGGAAGGCATGTGGAAAATCGATTGAGAGCAGGGATTGGAGACGCGGATATACAGTAAAGACGCATCGTCGCGATCACTTACCCCCAATCAGCGTCGAATTCGGGGCACTTGATTGCATTTGCACGGTAATACTAATTGCCACTTATCCTCTGAGTCTTGCATATTTGGTTGTAGCGAGCATTGCAACGCACTTCACCGTCAGTGGAATATTTTCCATTTTGTGGTGGAGCCAATCACTGCGTTCAAGGCCCCCCTAGACTTACCATATGGCAAGGTCCCTATGCTTAGCTGGGCAGACCACATCGGCCTACACAATCTCTGTGTAGCTCTGTCTGGTTCTGTGTAGTTGTGTGTAGATGTGCGTAGGTCTGCCAAGCTATGTATATGTCAGGCTAGGTCTGCCCGGCTTCCTAGACTCACCTTCTTGGAATACAGTCGGAAATGTTTGGAAATTTAATTTTTGGTTGAATAAACACGGGACTGACCCCAGTGTAGTTGGGTAGAGATGAGTTTAGGTACCTGCACTGGCCTACACATGGTCAGCTTAGGTGACCTATACACAACTGGCCAGGCACTACGCACACTTTGCCACAATTGTGATCAGGTCAGTCTAGTAGACCTACACAGACTCTGTTTAGCCTCCTGGGCATTCCTTTACAGACCTATACACCCCTTTCCAGACTGAGGCTAGGGGGGCCTTGAACGCAGTGAATGTTAACCTGTCATGTCTGCAGAACACCGTACCGACATTAATAATTGTGCACGTAGGCCTGGGACACGACATTCAGGACACCATCGAAAACCGAACTGTCAATCCTACTTACCAGTCCCCTATTCAGTCCCGACTGTCCCGCTCGCTTGCCAGTTCTACTGTTGAAACCTTCCAGTTGGCGACCATCGAGAAATGAGGAGAAAGATGGTTTGGCAGAGTTGTATCCTAGTTGTATCCGCGTAAGATTGAATCGGACATCACAAAATATTTACAGCTTTGCAGTGCCGAAGGCGCGGATCGGAAATCTGCTGTTTTGGGATGTTTTCAAAGAATTCCCGGTATCTCAGTGAGTTCTACACCGATTTCCTTGAAACCTAAATAGAAATACTCAGCTAATTCGTGCGCAATTAGTGATAGAAAGGAAGTTGCGAAAATAATCTATATTTGGCGAGCTGGGTTTGAGGGGTCGTTTTTGGGGTCAACTCAATCTGCCGGTATCTGGGCACATTGAAATGCCCTAGATTTTTGTGAGAGATGGCTTCTATCAATATTGAAAGGTGTGATAGAGTCAGAATGTTCAATATCCTACTTTATCATGCTTGTAATGGCCTCAAGCCAACGGTAATATACTGCAACCAGCAAACAATGTGACATTTGAACCCAACTGCAAACTCCTTCAAAATCTGACTCTATTACACCTTTCAATATTGATAGAAGCCATGTCTCACAAAAATCTAGGGCATTTCAACATGCCTAGATACCGGCAGATTGAATTGACCCCAAAAATGACCTCTCAAACCCAGCTCGCCAAATATAGATTATTTTTGCAACTTCCTTTCTATCACTAATTGCGCACGAATTAGCCGAGTATTTCTATCTAGGTTTCAAGGGAATCGGTGTAGAACTCACTGAGATACCGGGAATTCTTTGAAAATGTCCCAAAACAGCAGATTTCCGATCCGCGCCTTCGGTACTGCAATTAGCTGTAAAGAATCCCGCAATACCACCGGCCTATTGATAACGCTAAAACGAAACAGAAAAAGACAGGGATAGAACAACATTTTCATGAGTTTATGGGTGTCCCTGCCAATTTTGCACTATCTTGGTCTGGCCCGTAACGCCGTCGGGAGGACTCGAACCTCCGTCTCCCTCATTCCACTTTGACCTGACCGTGAATTTGAGAGGGCGGCCTCCATAGCCCACGACAGCTTAAACTCAATGTTTACTAACCAGGATAAGTAGGGTCCGGAAAAAAAGAAAATCATGGACTTGAATGTAAACTCGAAGACCGTATTTGGCTTTGAGCTACTCAGTAATCCGTGCTCACCATGCGCACCTCGGGCCTCCATTGACCAGAAGACAATTAACCATGGCACAAGTCTGCACAAGTGACAAAGCTGGAGCAAAACAAAACGCTAGCCGATACATGCCGTCGGGAGGATTCGAACCTCCGTCTCCCTATTAACAGCCAAAATTAGCTCGGCAAGTTTGGAGGGCGGCCACCATGGCCACGACGGCTTCATTTCCTTATTACCAGGTGAGATAAGCTGGAATTCAAGTAGTGAGGTATAGACGAGCAAAAAATGAAATGAAATGAAAATGGAAATGAACCAGACACCAGAGCCCATTCGACTCGCACAAAGCCAAGACCAAACACTGCACCAAAATGGAAAGATAAAAAATAAAGGGACCTTCTCAACGCGGCATGCCGTCCGGAGGGTTCGAACCCCCGTCTCCCTCATTAAAATTTGACTCAACTCCACAAGTTGGGAGGGCGGTCACCAGGACCCACGACGACTCGATTTCCTTGATGCTCACCGGGATATGGTGGGGTTCACGTACCTAATCAAGTGAAGAGAGAATTGTGTAGTAATGAACCCGCTATTTTCTCGGCTAGATAACCAGTTACGGAGATCGTGATTCTCACCTTGAAGTTGGAAGCAAGAATGAAAATGAGAAGAACCACGGCACAAGTCTGCACAAGTAACAAAATTGGGGCAAAAAAAAACCTTGAGGATACATGCCATCGGGAGGATTCGAACCCCCCCGGCTCCCCATTAAATTATGCAGCTGCAAACCATTTCAATTAGTACCATGGCCACGACGGCTCTATTTCCATAATGCTAGGTGAGATAAGCATTCAATTTTCGGTTCAAATCTGATTCCGAGGAGAGAATTGTGGTGATTCGTGAAGTCAACCCCTTATTTTTGGCTTTGAGCATTGACGGGCAAGCTAGGCAAGCCGAAGTCGCTCCTCACGCCTTGGCTGACAAAAAAAGCAGACTTCGACAATGAAGCCCGAACTCAAACCTATCGCCGAAAGAAAGAGAAAAACATTCTGACCGAAGCGGCATGCCGTCGAGAGGAGTCGAACCCCCGTCTCCCTCATTAAAACCCCACTGTCTCTGCTGCAAATTTGGAGGGCGGCCACCGTGGCCCACGACGGCTTCATTTCCTTGATACCAGCAGGTAAGATAACCTGGAATTCATGTAGCGAGCCTAACCCGGTCCTGGATGGGAAGACAGATAAATTTTTATTTATTTATGCATCCTAAGTAGATAGATTTAGACGGAGCTGGCTTGCAAGAAAATGAAAATGAACCCGACACTCAAGAGTCAACTCGACTCGTACCAAGCTAAGGCCAGACACTGAACCAAAAAAGAAAGGGCAAAAAAGCCCTCATCAACGCTGCATGCCGTCGGGAGGATTCGAACCCCCGTCTCCCCATTAAATTATGCAGTCGCAAAATATCTCAATTGGTAGGGATGGCCGCCATGGCCACGATGGCTTTATTTCCATAATGCTAGGTGAGATAAGCATTCAATTTTCGGTTCAAACCCGATTCTGGGGAGAGAATTGTGTAGTGAGTCATCAAGTCGGCTTTGGCTTTGAGCAAGCAAGCTAGGCAAGCCGAATTTGCGCTCGCCGCTCCTCACTCCGTGGTTGGTGAAAAGCAGACTTCGAACATTGAAGCCCGAACTCAAAGCTATCGCCGAAAGAAATTAAAAAATTAAAAAATAGGTTGATGAAACGGAATGCCGCCGGAAGGAGTCGAACCCCCGTCTCCCTCATTAAAACCTCACTGTCCTCTACCGAAAATTTGGAGGGCGGCCACCGTGGCCCACGACGGCTTCGTTTGGTTGATACTAGATGAGATAAATTTCGGAATTTAATCAAATGCAAGCGGGCTAACCCAGACACAAGGAGATAATTTATACACCTGCTTCCACTAATAGGGAGCTGACATCCGGGCTTTCATGACGGCACTCAGAGTAGAGCCGACTCAGACAAACCCCCAAAAAAGAAAAGCAGTCCCGGTGGTATGCCGTCGGGAGGATTCGAACCCCCGTCTCCCCATTAAATTGTGCAGTCGCAAAATGTCGGTTCAAATCTGATTCCGAGGAGAGAATTGTGGTGATTCGTGAAGTCAACCCCTTATCTTGGCTTTGGCCTTGACCAAGCAAGCTAGGCAAGTTGAAGTCGCTCCTCACCCCTTGGCTGACCAAAAAAAGCAGACTTCGACAATGAAGCCCGAACTCAAACCTATCGCCGAAAGAAATAAAATAAAATAAAATAAAATAATTAGTCGATCTAACGAAATGCCGCCGGGAGGAATCAAACCTCGTTTCCCCGATCAAGTTTTCAAGCAGAATCACTTGGGAGGGGTGGCCATCGTGGCCCACGACGGCTCTATTTCCATAATGCTAGGCGAGATAAGCATTCAATTTTCGGTTCAAATCTGTTTCCGAGGAGAGAATTGTGGTGATTCGTCAAGTCAACCCCTTCTGTTGGCTTTGGCCTTGGCCAAGCAAGTTAGGCAAGTCGAAGCCTTGGCTGACAAAAAAAAAGCAGACTTCGACATTGAAGCCCGAACTCAAACCTATCGTCGAAAGAAAGCAAAGAGAAGAGAGAAAAAAACAACGGTTTGGACATATGCCGTCGGCAGGATTCGAACGCCCGTCTGCCTCATTCCAGGTTCTGTTATCCATGGTAAATTTAGAGGGCAGCCACCATGGCTACAACGGCTTTATTTGCTTTATTTCCTCCCTTCTAGATGGATGAGAGAGTTAGTCTCCAACCTCGTGTGCCGTCTCCCGGGATGCGGAGGAGCAAACAAGCAGCCATAGCCTTAGGTGCTGGGCAACTCGGCTTCATAGGTTGCAGTATGAGATTTTTTTCATTCGCAGCAGAGGTTACAGAAAAAAAAGACAGGACTATGACTGTTGAAGCAGCTCTCAGACTTGGAAAACCCACGGCCAAACAAAGAAAAGAAAAAGAAAATTCTAACAAAAGAATGCCGCCGGGAGGAGTCGAACCCCCGTCTCCCTCATTAAAACCTCACTGTCCTCTACCGAAAATTTGGAGGGCGGCCACCGTGGCCCACGACGGCTTCGTTTGGTTGATGCTAGGTGAGATAAACTGGAATTCAAGTACCGAGCCCAACCCGGTCTTGGATGGGAAGACAGATAAAATTTTATTTATTTATGCATCCTGAGTAGATAGGTCCAGACGAAGCTGGCCTGCGAAAAAATGAAAATGAACCCGACAATCAAGAGTCAACTCGACTCGCACCAAGCTGAGGCCAGACATTGAACCAAAAAAGAAAGGGCCAAAAAGCTCTCATCAACGCTTCATGCCGTCGGGAGGATTCGAACCCCCGTCTCCCCATTAAATTATGCAGTCGCAAAATATCGAAATTGGTAGGGATGGCCACCATGGCCACGACGGCTTTCTTTCCATAATGCTAGGCGAGATAAGCATTCAAGTTTCGGTTCAAATCTGATTCCGAGGAGAGAATCGTGGTGATTCATGAAGTCAACCCCTTATCTTGGCTTTGGCTTTGACCAAGCAAGTTAGGCAAGTCGAACTTGCGCTCGCCGCTCCTCACCCCTTGGCTGACAAAAAAAGCAGACTTCGACATTGAAGCCCAAACTCAAACCTATCGCCGAAAGAAAGAAAGAAATAAAATAAAAAATTGGCCGACATAACAGAATGCCGCCGGGAGGAGTCGAACCTCGTTTCCCCGATCAAATTATCGAACAGAATCACTTGGGAGGGGTGGCCACCGTGGCCCACGACGGCTTTATTTACTTCCTTCCGCTCACCAGCATATGGTGTGGTTCAAATCGCGAGCCCAACCCCGGGCCGGACGCGAGGAGGGATTTATGCATCTTGACTAGATAGGTCTAGACGAAGCTGGCTTGCAAGAAAATGAAAATGAACCCGACAATCAGAATGGACTCGCCCGCGTCGCAAAACCAAAACCAAACCCAAACACTGCACCAAAAAAAGAAAGGGATCCTCTCAACGCCGCATGCCGTCGGGAGGAATCGAACCCCCGTCTCCCTCATTAATTTTCTCCGCCTCCAGCTCCAAATTTGGAGGGCGCCACCATGGCCTACGACGGCGTGAATTCACCTGCCGCTACTCGGGATATCATGCATCCAAAACATGAACCCAGTCGACTCGCCCGCGTCGCAAAATTAAGCCAAACCCAACTGCACCAAAAAAAGAAAGGGACCTTCTCAACGCTGCATGCCGTCGGGAGGAATCGAACCCCCGCCTCCCTCATGAGGTTTCGAAAATACTTCTTATATATTTGGAGGGCGCCACCATGGCCTACGACGGCGTGAATCCACCTGCCGCTGATCGGAATACGATGGTCAAGTAGCGGGCCGGACGTAAGGAGGGTTCATGCATCAGAGCCCTAGGTTAATGCACGAGAGCTGCAGGAGTAATATATGTATGGCCGAATTAAAGGGATAGATCATTCGCTGTTGAGCGATGAAATACAGTATGTCTACAGCGCGAGGAATGTTTATAATTATTGCAGTGCGATGTGTCAACTTTCAAGCCAGGTCGTTCGTATCCTGTCGTCGGACAGAGCAGACCAAACACAACTGAAGCTGAAGGCTGACGATGTGGCGCAAGAAAGACAGTGCAGACTAATCGACCCGGATAGATGTGCGAGCTGGATTAGATTAGTTGGTCGCTCCTTGGCAAATTAGGCGAGTTGAGGTGGGTTTCTCGTTACACTGCGAACAGGTGGTCGGTTGGTTGTGTTCTCGGAATAGCGCGCGCGTCAGCGTCGGCGTCGGCGTCGGCGTCAGAGAGTCGAAGTTGGGCTCCGAGACGGAGTAACCGAACAAACGAGACCGGCGACCCGTGCATAGATGACGATAACATTGTGAGTGATCTTGTATTACGTCCCTCCGTCGCTCCGGTCGCCTCCCTCCTCCCTCCCTCCATCCATCACCCTCCTTCTCGATCGCAAGACGAATCCGGAAACCGCGGTCCCCTTTCTTGACTTTTCGCGCTAGACGGGCACGGCACTTCGGTGCGGGGTGGGTCTAGAAACTGCTTCAAGTTGACGTACGATTACGATTGCGCAATCGGCCCAGAGAGGAAGAGAGGAAATGGATTAGCGTATGGGGTTGGGAAGCGAGGGTGATGATCCGCTCGTTGAATTTTCTTTTTAAAAAAGATAAACAAGATAAAAGGGGACGATATATGCGCCGGTGTTTGAGGTGAAAAAAGCGAGAAACTGAAAAAGAAACTGACACTGAAACAGAGACTAGAGACTCAGAGAGAGAGGGAGGGAGAGCAGCCCGATCCCGGGGTGACGTGCAAGGAAGCAGGCTGGGTTCGCGTCCGAGAGGGGAAGTTGGCCAACTCAGCTGGGTGCGCTCGGCGGGGTTGGAGAAGCACGTACGAATGAGTCTTCCGCGGCCTCGTCCAACCAAGCCGCTCACAGATCGAGCTGAATCTCCCTCAGCTCAGCGAAAGTACGAGTCCCAACAAAGAGACAGCAGTGAGACAGACCCGCCATGCAGCAGCAAGAATAAAGCCAGAGTAAAAGGAAAAGAAAAGCAGAGAACACGAGGCCAACTCGGCCCCGAGTCCGAGTTGCTGGACGTAATAGATTCAGAGAGAAGTGCGTCAGCTAAATGAATGAATGAATTGAATAATGATAGACTTCGAAACCACTTCAAGCCTGTCAGACTAGCTTTAACGTTCGTGCTGATTTTAACGTTTAACGTTTATTGAATGCGATGGGGAGGCGAAGTGGGGAGGCGAAGATCCGCCACAGGAGCATGTTGGAGTGGGGTGTTGTTGGAACTTGGAGACAAATGAAAGTGGGGAAACCGTGGAGACGGAGACTGGCCGAGATGCCCGACGGGCGAGGAGGGACAGAGTGACCGAAAGCAGGACAAGAGACTAGGATGAGACCCGGAGATTGAATATTGAATTGCGAGGTAGTGAAACCGAGGAAGTTTTCGGGCGTCCTGCAACTCGGCTGGCAGTCCTTTTGACCCAAGAAATCCTCGAAAAAGTCGTCGCTAGCTATAGATCGGTGCAACGCAATGAGACCCCTTCGGGCGTAAATTATCGAAGCCAGACGACAATGCAGAAGGTAGAAGGAGAAGCAGTGACAAAGCACGTCAAGCACGCACAAATAGACGCGTCGCCTTCCTTCTTCCTTCTCATCACTCCAATTTTTTACATGACACGGGTTCTCGGGTTGCATGTTGACAGGCAAATGAATTCATATAAACATCCCTCGTTTCGCCTTTCTTTCTTTCTTTCCTCACCACCACCATGGACTCGACCTCGACGCCAAGCTCAGTCTCGGCCCCAGCGCGCCTCCCGCCCTTCTCTCTCACTGAATTCCGCGCCCTCGTCTCCGCCGCGCTCGATTCTAGTCCCTCCTTATCGCTCTCCCTACCTATACCTACATCATTGCGCAAGAAATCGTCCGTACAGAGCCTCCACTCGTCTCCACCGTCCCATTTGCACTCGCACTCGCACTCGCGCATCCGCCTCCTACTGACCAAGCTCAAGAAGCGCGCAGCCGCACTCGTAAAGCGCCGCCGCACACACTCGAAGCCGTCCGCGTCCGTGCGCGTCGCCGTCTCCCCCGCAGTGGATCCCGACTCCACCCGGGGCAGCGCCGCCGACTCGCTGTTCACGCCTTACCTCCCACTCGCCACGCAGTACGAGCGCGTACGTCATCAGGGCGGGGACCCGTACTCGAGATCATACCCCTCAGGCTTCGTCTGTGCCTCTCCGTCTCCTTCTTTCCCTTCTGGCGGCGGCGCATCCCCCGAGCCCTCGTCCTGCGGATCCGAGTCGAGCCATAGCCACAGCCATGCTCCGCCCTCGCCCACCGCGTCGACATTCTCTGCCTCCTCTTCCTCCGACGAGTCTTCCTATGCCTATGCCCATGCGTATGCCTACAACTCCGCCTACGCCTACAATCACGTCTCCGTCCCGCCGTACTACTCCTCCTCCGCCCTTCCCTACCCCTCTCCGAGCTTCGACCGCCCCTGGAGCGTCGTCACGCGGGACTCCTTGCCACCGGGTGCGGGAGCAAGCAGGGCGGGGCGGGGGCGAGGGAGCGCCGGACGCGTGTAAGGAGTCGGGTGCCTACGACCGAGGAGCGCCAGGAGCGGGAGGAGTATGGGAAGCAGCGCGAGGTGGAGGCGGAGGATTCGGGCGTCTACCTCCATCTCGACAGAGACCACGCCGACGATCTAGGGCCAGACCCGGACCGCGAACAACTTCCCACCTCGCCTCCGTCGCCCTCCTTCTCGCGCCCCTCGTCGTTTGTGCCTTCTACGTCGTTTATGCCGGTGCGGTGTTCGACTCCCCCGCCTCCCTCGGCTAGTTCTTACCTTGCACCTACGACTCCGTCTTCTCCCCACCATCCACCCGCATCATCCTCCTCACCGGCACGCGCGACGACCTCAAACCTCACACGCGATTTGGTTGGCTGTGACGAGAGCCGTCCGAATGACCGGTCCGGACAGACTTCCTGGGACGGGTCGATAAGGATACGAGACATCGGATTGTGGATAGAGGGAAATGGAATGAAAAAATAAAAGTGAGTCCGCAGATTTACGAGCTCGGGATTAACAAGGATTACCGTAGGACAGTGGCGGTAGCAAGGAAAGAAACTCAGGGGCTACCGATACTGCCACGATTCATAGACCCCGTTTTAGGATTGACACTCGTGCCTCGAGCAACCCTAAAACCTCCATTTGTGTTGCTCAGACGTTCAATGTGGACCAAGTAAAGCGTGAACGCTGTTGATGCGGAAAAATCTTCCTGAAATTCAGAAGCAATTCTCCCCACTGGGAGAATCTTACCGGCCCCAGGAGGGAGACCGGTTTTAAGGCGTCCCTGTCTATTGGTGTGTGTTCGTAAGTGGATACCGCCACGTCCCTCGGGTAACCCACGATTTGGGAATTGAAGTATTTTATTGTTGCCACTATATACTGACTTCCCCAGTGCCCTCGCATCCTTTTTGTGTGCACTCCATCAGCGCAACAGCTCAAATGACGTGCACCGTCACTGTACCGTACAGTGACAGCGCAAACTACAGCTGCAGAACAAAGCGCACGGCACAGTTGCATCGTACGGCACAGTTGCATGTTCGCCGTGTGAACCCGAATCGGACGCCCTGCCTTTACCCTTCCCTTTAAAAACGGGCTTCTTAGGCTTGAATTTCCTGCGCTTTCGCTTTGGGGCATCCGATTCAGCTTCTGACGATGAATCTAAGAATTCAAGACATATCAGCATCAGCTGCGCAAAATTGGAGATAGAGATTCCGTACCATCGGTACCGCCTCCACGGAGACGAGAAGCAGGACCAAAGGACGGAGACGGATGATTCTCGCCCTCTGCCGACGATTTTCGATATGACGGGTTGTGTTCATCGACGCCTGTCAATGAGCGACGTGGGGGAGAAGGAAGAGCTTTTCGGTATGAGAAGAAGCCGAGTATAGAATTTCATTAGAAACCGACCGTGACCATCTGGCGCACAACGCAAGTCTCTTGCAGCGTCAGATAATTGGCGGCTGACTCCTTCGTTCTGCAACGCAAAGTGCATGGCGAGGTGCTTGGTGGTAATATCGTAATTCAGTCTGGGACCCTCCCCGGTGCCCCCGCCGCCGCCTTGTGCGCCGCCCTCCCCACCGTTGCCTCCTCTGCCTCCTACGCAAAATGAATAAAAATGTCAGAATCCTGATAGATTTCTTCGCACCAGAGACAGAGGTATTTACTGCCTGGGTCTCGCCAGGCATGATCAGCACGAATCCAGAGCGAATAGAGGATTCTATGCGTGGGCGACGCTGTAGTCAGTCACCGACAAAGTTCATTGCAGACATAATTAGCTGACCACAGAAAGACCGCTCGGAGGAGCTGCAGCGGACGCAGTGGAAGCGGAGGACACGGGCATTCGACGCTTGACACCGCCTCCCTGTGACATTGTCATCTGGGCAGCCACGCGCGCAGCACGTGGCACCGTTGCACGGCATGTTTGCCGGATTTAGGTGCCGAGTTAGGCACCGATCAAGCGAAGTCAAGCGGCCTTGAGAAAGTTGAGATGGTGTACATGAATACTTAACTAGACTCGTGAACCAGTCGACGCTAGCGGATTGAGGTCTACGTCGGATATGCCCAGCTGTATAAACACGTACGGTCTTGCAGTGCTTTTGAGTGCAGCCGGCTGAATGATAGTCTCTCTTGACAGACGCTCTAGTATCAGTCGTAAGTCTGATATAGAGTCTGTTGGTTACCGCGCTTGATACCCGGTATCCTGCGTTATTATGTAATCGACCCAAATCTGGATCTCACGTGAGCAGGTCCTTGACACGACTTGGACGCGTTGAGGCTCTGTGGGGACCCGGGAAGAGCTTTCAAAGCCTCAAACCTTGTATTCACCCCTGAAGACAATTTTCTGAGCTGTTATGAACCGCTGGAAGTGAAGAATAGCTTCATAAGAATATATTCCTTTGATTTTACATGTGGTTGTGTCGGAAACATCCATTTCACCTATGAACAAGCTCTAATGGTTCCCGGTGTCCCAAATAAGGATATTAAATGCTTTTCCGAGAGGTCTTACAAAGAAACTTCAGCAGGGAGGCCGAGAAACGCGTTGAGACGCGTCTCGCTAATGATTTGTTTGCGCATGCATCTGTGATGGTTACATAATAACGCAGGCTACCGGGTAATCAGCGCGGTAACTAACAGACTAGCTGAATGAAGGCTGTGCTGCAGTGTAATTTCACTGCGTCTGCCTCGCTGACCCGACCTGTGCTCTATCATAGGCTCGTTTCAGCCTCTCTAGTCTACTAGCCGTGAAATCTGAAGATGGTTGTTCAGATCACGTAGTACTAGAGACTCTATCAGGCTGTTGGATACCACCGCTGCCTGTCCTTCGAGCAGTTGGATCTAACCGCCATGACACTCTTTTATGCGTGGCGGGCAGATTTCTCTGCCACGTATTTCTCTTCTGTTGTGGGGCGATATTTCCGCGCCTTCGTGTTTGCGGGCAAATTCCTCTGCGAACTCCATCCTTCCTCTGCAGTTAGATTTTCCTGCAATGCATTCCTTTTGCAGTCGGATTCCACCGGCATCTTAGTTTGCAGGCGGATTCCTCTGCAGTGCCTTATCTCTTTCGCTGCAGTGGGATCTTCCTGCCGCCCTTTCATTCTGCAGTCAGATTCTACCGCGATAGTTTTACTCTTCTTTTGCAGGTAGATCCCTCTGCGATATCTTCTGACTTGCTTTCGTATCTCATTGCTCCTGCTGTTGAAGTTCCCCAGATCTAGTGCAGCTACCAACCCTCTAGCTTTTCTTGCTCTGTGTGCCTTGGGATTTAGAGTGTTGTTCTCGATCACCTCTTGTTTTTAAAAAGAAAATAGGTGAACTACAGCTGAAGCGGCAATTTGCATGCAATTTACCCAATTCAAACGAAACCTTAACTGGAGGCCTCCTGTGGAGAGCAATTGCAGGGTTTCAACGAGTCCACTCAAGGCCGGGCCCAACTAAACAACGAAAGTCAATATTTCTTTGCTAATTCTCAGCTGATTCCTACAATAGAAGTGTTCGCTACCCAATGCCTACATTTGCCTCCAGATATATTCAGAGGCAGTGAGTCCATGCTGAGTTGACAAATTTATAGAATAGCCAAATGTACACCCAAAAAACTGAGTATTTGCTACTCAAGCCTGGTCCAATGCTCTTCAGAGTCTAGCACATGCTTCAAGACACTTCAATTCTTGATGAGCATACCTTTGAGCACTCGTCGCAGGGCGTGTCCGGACTCAGAAACAAGTCCTCTTAATTAGGACACTCCAAGTCAGACCTTCAAACAACAGATTCGGACAGGTACTGAATTGAGACATTCTGAGCCAATTCTGGCCAAATTTCCCCTTCCAAATTGTGTCTGTACCTCAGTGTGAATTCCCTGACAGCGAAGAAGTACCGCTGATGTCGCGAGAACTCGACAGACCCTAGACCAACTGAAGTTTCCGTCGGTTCACTCGGTGTCATAAATCAGTAGTTTTTTTTTGCCATACCATTGCAAAACCAGGTCAATTTATGTCCGAAGATGAATGTAGTCCTTTACATTACCCTCTGGATTTTATTCTTTATTTCATCCGCTTGTAGGCCGATGAACAGGGAACAGATTTGATCGAATGGTTTTGCGCGGTTATTATTATTGTTATAACTGGCTACTCCATCGTCAAAATGATATCAAATTTTGGGAGGACCCTCGCCCGATGATATTGAAACGTATTCGAAGGGTTGGAGACATATTTTTGAAAAATGTATATTTCGAGTATTTCTCTCGAGAATGTGGACAAGACTGTCTAGCAATATTCCCGGATATCCCCAGGATACAGATAAAGATTGTACCAAAATATCAGAATTTTAGAGACAGGGATGATAGAGGTACGATTTAAACAGAGTGAGATTATCGCGAACTCGTTGTTTTGGAGCCTAGTTTGGACATGTTTCAAGATTCTCACTGACATTGTTCTTCACTTTCCAGATTTTCTCTACCTCTCCATACCCTCACAGAAAAAATTGCTGGATTCTGAGATCAAACTTGCACGTTGTCAGGAGTCTCTCAAAGGCATGCGGTCAACATGAAGAGGAATGCACTAACAATGTCCTAGAACTCATGCACAGTCCAAACGAAGGCTAAGTACGTCGGCCGGCAGCTACTACACTGCTCATGCGCTTGAAGTCGGGGTCCTCTTGCCTGTATTATTATTTTATTCGTCGTCCATGATATTTAATAACTTGAACGCACTTGCACCCAGACACTGGGCATTGCATGTATTCATACGTCCTCCTGGCGGGCAGTGAAATCCGTCCGCGCCAGTCTCCGCAGTTACATCCCACTGCAGCATACGGGTATTATGCCGGGCAGGCGGATCTGCCTGCCCGCTTGCCCAGACAGCCGTATCCCACTGCCGCCTACCGTTTCTGTCAAGGCAGTCGGATCTGCCCGCACTTGACTTCTCGGCAGTTGAATTTCACTGCTGCCTGCTGTTTTTACTCTGGCAGTTGAATCTGCCGGAGCCACTACTCACTGTTCCTCTGGTATTGATGCATTAGAGAATGGTAAGGGAGAAGCCTCCTGCCAGGGAAACACCCGAGAGAGAAAGCGCCGCTGGCGGGGAACTAACTGCAATGGTGCGCCGCCGGTGGGTGCAGTGGGTAGCGGTGGTAAATAACCGCGACAACCAGTCTAAGGTGGCGCAGGCGGATCTGGCTGCTAGGCTCCAGCTCCGAGGTGGTGCAGGCAGATCTGACTGCCCAGTGAGGAGAAAACAAGTGGCGGTAGGATGTTACCAAAACCGCTGTCATGAGACGAGGCGGGCAGATCTGACTGCCCGCAAATCGGCAAAGCGCTGCAGTGGAATATCACTGCCAACTTGAAGGCTTCGCAGGTAAATCTGACTGCCACGAAGTGAGAGCCAGCAGCGCGGGCAATTCTGACTGCAAAGAAGAAAGAGCGGATACGCAGTGAGATAAGCCCGTCAGATTCGTTGCAGACAGATCTGACTGCCCACCAAGAGGGTCGCGGAGCGACGATGGATTTAACCACGATGATTTTCGAGGCGACGCGGGAAGCAGACAATTGGAGGGTACTCATAACCAGCTCCGAGGGCACAGAACTCGTCGCAAAATACATAATTTTGAACCAGTCTGTGGTCGGATACGACGGCGTTGCCAACGCCAGTATTGATTTATGACTGTGGCGGTGGGAACACACTGCTGCGTTGGCAGATCCAGCCAGCAGTGTGCCAAGTTCCAGTGGGCTGCAGTAGATTTGGCGCAAAGGCTGTATTTGTTTGTTCAGCCGGGCATCACACACTTATCTGTTTTTTTATTTTATTTTTTTATTGGAGCGTTTGGTGTAGTGATCCTCAGTCTGCAGAAGCATTCCAAGATCACCCGCTTGGTTCACTGGTATTTCACCAGTCGTTGCCGTCGAGGGTGTCCGTGCCGAAATTAGATAGCCGTTATACTTTTCTGCGGTTGCGTGGGATTCGAACCCACGACCGTCGTTACGTCTCATTGCGTAATCATGACGGCAGCCGGTCTTCCGGCTAGGACCCGTGGCATTTCCGCTTAGCCACGTCACTTATCTGCGGATTGATCAAGACCGGCCATAAGACTGAATCGGGAACATCAACAAAGCCAACAATCAGACAAAGAGAACCACAATACAACGATCAACCGGTAAGCGGGTGAACTGGGCCCGTTTTGGCCGATGGAAAATCCCCCGCCATTTGAAGGGCTTGGACTTAGTCAAAAATAGTTAAAATCTCAAAAAGTCGACCCCTGACAAGTATACTGTATATTTTCCTTCGATTCGGCAGGGGATGTGACGCGTGACATCTTGAACCAATTCGTCAATTCGTCAAGGCCGATTTTGAGTGTGACAAGGACAAAAATTTCGACAGACCCACGCATTTGTCTAGAATGATCAAGTTCACTCCGGAGCTTGTTCCAAAGCCTTTTTCCGCACTGGTTTGTGTTCCACAACACCAAATGGCCCAAATGCAGTTTTACCTCAATTTCTCCTTGTTTTACGATTGATTTTGGCTGGAAACGATAGCTGTGGGCTTGGAATCCAGCAGAAATATGTTTCAAAGTCTGTCCTCGAGCTTCGCATGTAACTAGAATATTTTAAGGAATATTCTTGAGGTACACAGCACTTTTTGGAGGAAAACGCGAACCTTGGAACCAATTCGTCAACCGCCCTGGTGACGTGTGACATTGACCAAAGTTCGTCGCCGTCAACACCCCCTGTGACGCGTGACCGACGGATTGAATGATATTATACAGTATTAGATATGAATAGTTTTCGATTCTCTATCGAACGCGCCCAACTTGTTTTTTTGGTGAAAAATTAAAGGTTGTCGTCGCCAGCAACGACGACGACGACGGAAAAATACATTTACTCTCTTTCCGAGCGGCTCAACTCAAAGTCCACCTCTTCCTGTGAGTTGTAATCACTTCCCGAGACTGAATCCCCATCGAGAAGCCAGTCGTCATCCATATCCAAATCGACATCTGCCGCATCGAGACACGTCAAAGTCGGAGACTCAGCAAAAAGATCCTCGTCCTCGGGGATGTCGTCGTCGGCTTCATCTTTACTGCCTGGTGGGGTGTCAGGCAGGATTAGCAAAACTCGTACTAAAGATACATTGCACACACGGTACATTCCACGGAGTCCACTGCACATAGGTTCAAACGCGGCACATCCGCTGGGAATGTACCGTGCATGCGAAGAAACACGACAGATAATCTACCAGCCAATGAGTGCTGTCAAACTGACTTGAATAAATACAAAATCCATTGATTCAAACGACCGTTTTACGTAGATGTACGTGGTTTGAATGAAGATATTTGAAAAAAAAATCTCAACGTTGCTCGGAGTTTCCAGCATCACTACAAATTCAACAATTTAGACAATCACCTGAAAATAATGGCTATCAGACTCACCGAGCGGGCTCTCCCCCTTTTCTGGGGCTAGGCTGAGATATCTTCGCCTGCCACCTGTTTCCGTTCAGTAGGAGCGCGGGAGCGTGTCGAAGTCACGGTATTTTGCTTCATCAACCGAGCAGGGCACATTCCACTGTGGTGACTGAAGGATTTTTGGGACTAAAAACATGACATCTAAACATGCCTTTGGCCAGTTTTTCGGCCCTTTGGAACATGGGCTGAAACTGATGGCTTTTCTGTCCTCTTTTTATACTCTTGAAATGATACCTCCTCGTGCCCAAATTCCAGCAGGAATATATATTATTTTTAGTGGTGTTTTGCACGCAAGAAACCCTAACCCAAAATACTTGATGCGGTTGAATTTCGAGGTTTCATGCAGTTCAGAGGCATTCCTTGAGGTCCATGTGTGATAATACACTCATTGGCACTCTTTCTAGCAGAATAGAGCCTACACTGACCTATTTCATTAGCCATTCATCAGCCATTAGCCATCAGTTTGCGCAACGCCAAACAGCCATCAGATCTAGATGGCTTCAGCGCAAACAGGCTAATGTATCTGCAACAGTGCGAGATGCAAGCACATGTCTTATTGTAGTGTCTGTTTATGAGACTACAATGTGTCGCCATTGATCCAAATAGTGTTGCCACGGTCCGGTTCGGTCCAGTTCAGCACCCAGATTTTCTGAACCTCGAACTGGACCTCGGGTTCGGTTCAGGGAATTTGCTGAACTTTGGACTCTGGTCCAGTTCAGGTTCAGACCCGGTTCGAACCTGTTTTTCTTCCCAGGCACCAGATGCACTCAAAATTCTTTCCAGGTCCTCCCCAGCTTCATTATCATTCCTGTATTTCCCAGAAGCACTCAACTGAACTCGTTGACAATGCTAAATTCCACAATTTGTTGAATTGTTTGTGTCTGATGGCAGTTTGATGCAATCACAAGTCTCGAAATAATCATTTCGAGCACCTTTTCAGGTTGTTTTGAGGACTGAAAATCGGAATAAAGTGGGCCTGAAGTGGGCTCATACCTCTGTGAGCACATTGTGCTCATACCAATGCTTTTTTGTTCAATTTGGGAGGTGGAAATCTGTTCAGGTTCGGCAGGTTCGAACCGGTTCAGGAAATTTTCAAAATTTCTGAACCTTGGACTGGACCTTCAGTTCGGTCCAGTGAACCTCACAGCCACTGAACCGGACTTTAGGACCGGTCCAGGTTCGGTTCAGGTTCAGCAGCGGTTCAGAACCTGACCACGGTAACACTAGATCCAAAAGACGGCACATTAATGGAAATGTGCAGGGTTTGCCAATGTATTTCTAGTACGAGTTTCATATATACTCGGTGTCAGGGGAAATGAGCTCTGGAGGCTGGTCATCCAGATGCTCTATCGTAAGGTCATCACCTGCGATGATCCTGTCGGAAATGAGCCCAGGTGCGAGGACTTGCGAGACCGGACCTGGCGCTGAGGGAGCTGTCGACTCAGAAGCCTCAGAGGTTGGCCCCGAAAGGTACTGCATCAGCGCGGACACAGGAAGCAGCTGACGCCGCCGCCGAAGCTGGGCAAATTGAGCATTGAATTCTTGAATTGGATTGGTTGTGGTGCCGTGAGCGAGGGCGGCTTTGCCAACAGAAAGCACATCGGGGACTGGCAGCTCATCATCATCAAGTACTCGACCTTCCTTCTTGACGTAGACTTCATGTTCTTGAAGACTCGCCATTAAAACTTCAATGTCGTTGTTGATATCGGGGATTGTGTGCTTATTGCCTTGCCGTGACCCGAGTTCTTCATTCATGGTGGTAGCGAGTTGACGCAGAACATGAACCGTCGGCGACACAAGGGCTAACCAGTCCCATGAGTGCGCATCACCGTCAGCTTTGTAGATTTTCTGGAAATCAGATCATAGATCAGTGAGAGAGTCTTCTTGGCACACCGAAATTACTGACTTTGATCCATAAATTCAAGTGCTCTTGGACGAGATCCACCTCGACAAATGAGTTTATTTTACCAGTCGGCCAGAGAAGCCAGTTATGCAGCCTGAGAATGGTATGGCTATATATGAATTCAATCAGCATCTGCGGAAACATGTTAAAAAAATAAGACTCGCACCGTAATTCATCAGACCAGACATTCACAGTGTTGTGGAGAACATGGAGCATCTCATGGGCATATTTCGTCCTCCCATTTCCGCGGTACGTGAACGCGAATTGCTTGAGGATTAGGGCCACACGGCCCGAATCACCGGCCTTGATGGCGTCGGCAAACTCTCGTGTGAGAAGGGCGTCACGGATGAAGAGGATCGCGTTCTCGAATACCATGTCGCCTTTCCATATGTGGGGTGGAGAGTCTTTCTTCGGTGCTGGCTTGTTGCTACTGGCCGACTTCCTTTGTGCTTTGGCTCTGGCAGCAATCTCTGCATCCCTACGGCGCTCGTCGGGTACGCGAAGCTCGCGGAGTTCCTGCACCACATCGGCGTTGGCGAAGCGGTCATAGATGTCCTAGATGTCCTCGGGATGTCCAGCTAGTGTTGCCCAGGAGTCGCATTCAATCCTTTGCATACCGCTCCAAGGTAGCTTCCACCAAGGCCACGACGGCTTTATTTCCATAATGCTAGGTGAGACAAGCATTCAATTTCCGGTTCAAATCTGATTCCGAGGAGAGAATTGTGGTGATTCGTGAAGTCAACCCCTTATCTTAAGTTGGCCTTGACCAAGCAAGCTAGGCAAGCCGAAGTCGCTCCTCACCCCGTGGCTGACAAAAAAGCAGACTTCGACATTGAAGCCCGAACTCAAACCTATCGTCGAAAGAAAGATAAAAAACATTCTGACCGAAGGCGGCATGCCGCCGGGAGGAATCGAACCTCGTTTCCCCGATCAAGTTATCGAACAGAATCACTTGGGAGGGGCGGCCACCGTGGCCCACGACGGCTTTATTTACTTCCTTCCGCTCACCAGCATATGGTGTGGTTCAAATCGCGAGCCCAACCCCGGGCCGGACGCGAGGAGGGATTTATGCATCCTAGCTGGATATGTCTAGACGAAGCTGGCTTGCAAAAAAAAAAAAAATGAACCCGACACTCAAGAGTCGACTCGCCCGAGTCGCAAAATTAAACCAAACCCAAACACTGCACCAAAAAAGAAAGGGACTCTCTCACTGCTGCATGCCGTCGGGAGGAATCGAACCCCCGTCTCCCTCATGAGTTTTCGAAAGTCCAATATATTTGGAGGGCGGTCACCATGGCCTACGACGGCGTGAATCCACCTGCCGCTACTCGGGATATCATGCATCCAAAACATGAACCCAGTCGACTCGCACGAGTCGCAAAAAAAAAAACCAAACACTGCACCAAAAAAAGAAAGGGACCCTCTCAACGCCGCATGCCGTCGGGAGGAATCGAACCCCCGCCTCCCTCATTAATTGTCTCCGCCACCAGTCACAAATTTGGAGGGCGCCACCATGGCCTACGACGGCGTGAATTCGCCTGCCGCTACTCGGGATGTCATGCATCCAAAATTTACACATGAACCCAGTCGACTCGCCCGAGTCGCAAAACCCAAACCCAAACCTAAACACTAAACCAAAAAAGAAAGGAACCATCTCCTGCATGTCGTCGGGAGGAATCGAACCCCCGTCCGCCTCAGTCCAAGTTGATATGAGCTACCGAACATCGGGAGGTGGCCACCATGGCCAACAACGGCTTCGTTTCCTTGATACTGTACTGCGTCAAACCCGATCACTGAGGTGAAGTAAAAAGAAATGCGGATGGCTCATGCCGTCGGGAGGAATCGAACCCCCGTCTCCCTCATTAATTTTCGCCGCCAACAGCCACAAATCTGGAGGGCGCCACCATGGCCTACGACGGGGTGAATTCGCCTGCCGCTGATCGGGATATAATGCATCCAAAACATGGACCTAGCTGACTCGCCCGAGTCGCAAAACCAAACCCAAACCCAAACACTAAACCAAAAAAAAAAGGAAAGAAATCAAACCAATGGTATCATGCCGTCAGGAGGGATCAAATACCGAGTCTACGGAGCCCTGAAGCTGAAGTTGAAGGATGACAGATGACAGACGACGGACGACGGACGCAGCCCAGCTTATGATAGCACAGTCCAGAATAATCGCCGGACCCGGATACTGTAGATGCGATGTGCGAACTGTTGAGCTCTTTGGCGAAGAGGCGAGTTGGATTTCTCGTCTATACCGCGAGCAGAGAGCAGATGGATGATTGGTTATGCTCACCGAATAGCGAGCGTGCCATGGAGAGTTGGAGGTGGGGTGACCGAGCCGAGATACTCCAGAAATCTCAGCGCGGAGGAACTCAGCGGTAATCGACATTCGAGCCAAACACGGTACTCTTGCATTACTCCTCCTCCTCACGTCCTTACGTCCGGATATCTTGATTCGCCTCCCTCCCTCCTCCGACCGATCAATCGCAAACCGAACCCGGAAACCGCGGTCCCCTTTTCTTTCACTTTCCCATTCATTCCTTTCCCGTCGCTCGCCATCGGTCCAACGGAGAAGGGCACCGGCACTTCGGTGCGGGGTGGGTCTAGAAGCTCTTTGGGGTTGACGTACGTTGGCGGATTACGATTGCGCAATCCAATTCAATTGGCCCAGAGAGGAGAGGAAATGGATTAACGTATGGGGTTGGGAGGGAAGCGAGGAGGATGATCCGCTCGTTCAATTTTATTTTATTTAAAAAAAAGATAAACAAGATAAAAGGGGACGAGAGAGATTATATATATGCGCCGGTGTTTGAGGTGAAAAAAACGAGAAACAAAGACTGGAGAGAGATTCAGAGAGCAGCAGAAAAGAAAGAAGGGGAAGACAAGGCAGGCTGATCCGGGGCTGACATGCGAGGAAGCAGGCGCAGGCTGGGTTCGCGTCCGAGAGGGTTGGCTAACTCAGCTGGGTGTGCTCGGCGGGGTTGGAGAAGCACGTACGATCGAGTTTTGGTGTCCGCGGCCTCTTCAGTTACCTCCCTCAGATTTCAGAGATGAATTTCCTTCCCTCCGAGTCCACGCTCAGCGAAAGTACGCGAGACAGGACAGCAAAGAAGGAGGCAGCAGCCCCACCATGTAGCAAGCGTGAAGAACACGAGGCCGACTCGGGCCCGAGAGTCCGAGTTGTTGGGACGTAATAGATTCAGAGAGAAGTGCGTCAGCTAAATGAATGAATGAATTAAATAATGATAGAGTTCGAAACCACTTGTCAGACTAGCTTTAACGTTCGTGCTGATTTTAACGTTTAACGTTTATTGAATGCGATGGAGAGCCGAAGTGGGGAGGCGAAGATCCGCCACAGGAGCATGTTGGAGGAGGGTGTTGGAGACAAATGAAAGTGGGGAAACCGTGGAGACGGAGACAGGCCGAGATGCCCGACGAGCGAGAAGAGACAGAGTGACCGAGAGCAGGACCAAAGACTAGGACGAGACCAGAAGATTGAATTGCGAGGTAGTGAAACCGAGGAAATTTTCGGGTCCTCAGCGCGTCCTGCAACTCGGCTGGCAGTCCTTTTGACCCAAGAAATCCTCGCAAAAGTTGTCGCTAGCTATAGACCGATGCAGCGCAATGAGACCCCTTCGGGCGTAAATTATCGAAGCCAGACGACAATGCAGAAGGCAGAAGGAGAAGCAACGCAGTGACAAAGCACGTCAAGCACGCGCAAATAGACGCGTCGCCTTCCTTCTTCCTTCTTCCATCAACTCCAATTTTTTACATGACACGGGTTCTCGGGTTGCATGTTGACAGGCAAATGAATTCATATAAACATCCCTCGTTTCGCCTTTCTTTCTTTTCACCACCACCACCATGGACTCGACCTCGACGCCGGGTTCAGTCTCGGCCCCAGCGCGCCTCCCGCCCTTTTCTCTCACAGAATTCCGCGCCCTCGTCTCCGCCGCGCTCGATTCTAGCCCCTCCTTATCGCTCTCCTTACCTATTCCTACATCCTTGCGCAAGAAACCCTCTGCGCAGAGCCTGCACTCGTCTCCACCGTCCCATTCGCACTCGCACTCGCGCATTCGTCTTCTACTGACCAAGCTCAAGAAGCGCGCGGCTGCCCTCGTAAAGCGCCGGCGCACACACTCGAAGCCGTCCGCGTCCGTGCGCGTCGCCGTCTCCCCCGCAGTGGATCCCGACTCTGCTCGAAGCAGAAGCAGCGCCGCCGACTCGCTGTTCACGCCGTACCTCCCACTCGCCACGCAGTACGAGCGCGTGCGTCATCAGGGCGGGGACCCGTACTCGCGCTCCTACCCCTCCGGCTTCGTCTGCGCGTCTCCTTCTCCTTCTGGTGCATCCCCCGAACCCTCGTCCTCTGGCTGCGCGTCGAGATCCGACTCGAGCCACAGCCACGCCCCGCCCTCACCCACCGCGTCGACGTTCTCTGCCTCCTCTGCCTCCGACGAGTCGTCCTATGCCTATGCCCATGCCCATGCCTACAACCACGTCTCCGCCTACGTCCCGCCGTACTACTCCTCCTCCGCCCTTCCCTACCCCTCCCCGAGCTTCGACCGCCCGTGGAGCGTCGTCACGCGGGACTCCTTGGCGCCGGGTGCGGGAGCAAGCAAGCGCACGATGGCGGGACTCGGTCCGAGCGCAATTGGTCATTATGAAGCGGAGTCAGACCCCTTCGCGAAAGCCGCTGTCCGCGTCGTGCACCGCTCGTGTGAGGCCCTGCCGGGGACGCACCATTATTTTGGGGGGAGTCCGGCGAGGTGGTTGCGTTCTGCGTCGGGTGCGGGCGCCAACTCCACATCGGCGGGGGTATGGATACGACTACACCGCGCGTGAGGAGAGCGGGAGGGAGAGCAAGGAGACTTCGTTCGACTCGGAGGGCTGCGGTGCCGGAGGTAGATGGGGCGAAGCAGGATGGGAAGCAGGAGGAAGAGGAGAACGAAGATTCGGGCGTGTACCTCCACCTCGACGACGATCTAGACCGCGAACAACTCCCCACCCCGCCACCGTCGCCCTCCTTCTCGCGCCGCTCGAGCGTGTTTGTGCCTTCTACCTCGTTTATGCCGGTGCGGTGTTCGACGCCGCCGCCTTCTTCCTGCGTTGCGCCTACAACTCCGTCTTCGTTTCCGTCGTCTCCCCGCCTCGAGCCCGCCACAACGACGACCTCGAACCTCACACGCGCCCCCACCGCGCGTACCTACCCCCTCCCCACCCGAGCGCGCACCCGCGCATGGCCGCACCGCCCGAGCTCGCCCTTCCCGCTTCCGTTGACGCGGAAGGGGACGACGTGTACTAACTAATGCTCGCTAATAATAATGCTCTGATCAGAACCGCACGCCGGACTATCTTGTACTTCTTGCTCTTGCCCTCTTGTACCGTCCTTCGTTTGTTTCGTTTCCCCTCGCTGTCGCTCTTTCACCTTTTACTTCTCGCCTTAGAATACGTCCCGTAGGATAGATAATACGTAGTGTACGAGTAATTTTTAGTTGTAGTTTAGGTAGAAGAAGTTATACGTAGATGGGCGTGTAATTGATTAATAGGAATGCGGTTGCTCGAGATTTAGGGAACGAAATGCGTTGGGTCTTCGTTCTACATCTGAGTCTTGTCTGCTGTATTCCAGTTTCAACACAGTAATCCGAGTCAACTTCGAGCTTCGGCTTCCAGCGTCAAGCTTCGGCTTTGACTCGTATAATCAGGATCAGTACACACCCTTGGGAAATGGAAGAGCAATAATTAATTGGCCATGGGTCGCTTGGGCGTTGGAAGTTGGGACGTCGTATATCCCATCATTCGCCTCGCTGATGCGCCATCAAACCAATCAGTCGGCGGCCGACAAGCAGATGCATATGTAGGGGTTGCAACTTGAGTTCCAGCTTATCTCACCTATATCAAGGGAATGAAGCCGTCGTGGGCCATGGTGGCCGCCCTCTCGATTTGAGTGTGTCTTGAAATAATTGGAATGAGGAAGACGGGGGTTCGAATCCTCCCGACGGCATTTCGACGATTGTTGGAGTTCTTTTGGGTCGAGGGTTGGGTTGGGCTGGCTACTTTAATCCCAGCTTATCTCACCTAGTATCAAGGAAATGAAGCTGTCGTGGGCTATGGTGATCACCCTCCTAATTTACGCATCTTGTAATAGTTGGAATGAGGGAGAGGGGTTCGAATCCTCCCGACGGCATTGGAAGAAGGGACTGTCCTTTTTCTTTCTTTTTTCTTTTTTCTTGGCCGTGGGCTTTCAAATCTCAGCATTGCTTCCGACTCAATACCTGACCCTCTTTTCACAGCCTTTCCCTGCGAGTTGATGAAAAAATCGTAATCTATCAAGCGAAGTTCAACACTCCCAGTATAACAAGCTGCTTGCCTCCTGGTGAGGGCACATATTAGGTTGGAGCTCAACTCTCGCTCATTTACTTATAATGGAGGAAACGAAGTAAATTAAGCCGTCGGGGGTAGCGGTGGCCGCCCTCCCAATTTAAGCTTCTTGGTAAAATTGGAATGAGGGCGACGGGGTTCGAATCCTCCCGACGGCATGGCGATGTTTGATAGAGGCCTTTTTTTTTTGCGCTGGTTATTTTTTCCCCGCTCGTGCCGACTCATGTAGTACCGCGGTTCATTTCATTTTATTCCTGCTTCCAACTTCCCACTTCGAGGTGAGAATGATCAATCCCGATCTCCGCGACTTGGTTATCTAGCAAAAATAGTGGGTCAATTTTTCTGTTCCTCTCAGTCAGGACTCACCTTCTACCTTATCTCATCTAGTATCAAGGAAATGAAGCTGTCGTGGCCATGGTGGCCGCCCTCCCGATTTTGAGAATTTGTTTGGTGATTAATTGGAATGAGGGAGAGGGGGTTCGAATCCTCCCGACGGCATACTCGGTGATTGTGTTGAATTCTTTTTGGGTCGAGGGTTGGACTCCATACTTGAAGCCCAGCTAATCTCACTTAGTATCGAGGAAATGAAGCCGTCGTGCGCCATGGCGGCCGCCCTCCCAAATTCGAGGCAGAGGCTGGAATACTCGAGTTCCCTAAGCTTATCTCACCTAGTGACTTAGTATCAAGGAAATGAAGTTATCGTAGGCCATGGTGGCCATCTTCTAATTTATATTATGTGTCCAGGAATTGGAGAGAGGTACGGGGGTTCGAATCCTCCCGACGGCATGGCATTGCTTCCAAAATTCTTCCATTTTTTTGCCTTTCTTTTTTGGTTCTGGGTTTCGAGCCTGATTGTCGGGTCGCGTTCATTTCATTTCATTTTCTTTTTGCATGCTCTGTTTCTAGTTGGGATGCGTTTGGGAGCGGGTTGGGCAAGTCCTAATTGAACCACATGGACCCCATATCCCGGTCAGTGGAATCAAGTGAATGAAGCCGTCGTGGGCCATGGATGATGGTGGCCGCACTCCTAATTTGAATATCCTGGAAAATTTCAATGAGGGAGAGGGGGTTCGAATCCTCCCGACGGCATTCGCCGTTTGATATAAGTTTTTTTTTTTTTTGCGCTGTTTTTGTTTCCCGCTCGTGCCGACTCATGTGGTACCGCGATTCATTTCATTTTATTCCTGCTTCCAACTTCCAACTTCGAGGTAGAATGATCAATCCCGATCTCCGCGACTTGTTTATCTAGCAAAAAATCGTGGGTTCATTTTTCTGTTCCTTTCACTCGGGCCTCGGGTTAGCTCACCTAGTATCAAAGAAATGAAGCTGTCGTGGCCATGGTGGCCGCTCCTACCAAGTATGTGGTATGTGTCCCATTTGATTGGGAGATGGGGGGTTCGATTCCTTCCGATGGCATAAGCGGGATTGTGATGAATTCTTTTTGGGTCGAGGGTTGGACTCCGTACTTGAAGCCCAGCTAATCTCACTTAGTATCAAGGAAATAAAGCTATCGTGGGCCATGGTGGCCACCTCCTAATTTATGCATCTTGGAAAAATTGGAATGAGGGAGGGCTTCGAATCCTCCCGAAGGCATTTGCTATTTGACAGAAGTTTTTTTTTCTTTTCTTTTTCTTTTTGGCGCTGGTTTTTTTTGTCACCTGTGCAGACTCAGCATCGTGGTGGCGTGGCGGGGTTCATTTTTCTTTTATTTTTGCCTCCAGCTTCCAGATGAGAATCACGATCTCCGCGACTTGGTTATCTAGCAAAAAAAAGGGGGTTCATTTTTCTGTTCCTCTCAGTCAGGACTCACCTTCCACCTTATCTCACCTAGTATCAAGGAAATGAAGCTGTTGTGGGCCATGGCGGCCGCCCTCCAAACCTGGCGTAGTGAGTTGTCCACTGGAATGAGGGAGGCGGGGGTTCGATTCCTCCCGGTGGCATGCATCTTCTAGTGTGGATCTTTTTTGCCCTGATTTTGTCATTCGTGCGGGATGCGAGGCGCATGGTTAATTCTTTTCCCGGTCAGCGCATGTCTGGTGCGCGTGGTGAGCGCTGAGCACGAATTACTGGCTGATTTAACTCAAGGCCAAAATACAGGCAAGTTTACTTTCAAGCCCGTAAATATATCTTTCCCCGGACCCTACCTATCCTGGTTAGCGAAGATTTAATTGAAGCCGTCGTGGGCCATGGTGGCCACCCTTACCAAGTGGTTCTTGTAGCTGCATAATTTGATTGGGGAGATGGGGTGTTCGATTCCTCCCGACGGCATCTGCAGAAACCATGTTCCGTTTTTTTTTTGCCATGTGCTTCTTCAAGCTTCAAGCTTCAAGTTTTTAGTTCAACATTCGAGTGCTTTGAATGTTTTTCGCATTTTGTACAACCTTTCCAGCGAATGGAAAGAAATCTCGAAGTCCATCAAGCCAAATGACCCAACATCTATGACGCCTTTGTATCCCAGGGAGAGCGCACATATTACACTCTCGCTCATTTAGAATGAAGTAAATACAGCATATGAAGCCGTCGTAGGCCATGGTGGCC
This sequence comes from Mycena leptocephala, assembly GCA_029378395.1. Taxonomy (NCBI): domain Eukaryota; kingdom Fungi; phylum Basidiomycota; class Agaricomycetes; order Agaricales; family Mycenaceae; genus Mycena; species Mycena leptocephala. Next base: position 68,886 of record JARJLF010001163.1, read on the forward strand.
GCCCCTACCATGTAGAAAACTGCCCCTCGATTTGATTAGGGAAACGGGGGGTTCAATTCCTCCCGACGGTATGCGTCATTAAAGAGTGTTTTTTTTGCCTACATTCCTGCAGCTGCCCTTTCTTCCACGCGAATCAAAAACATATATCTCGTACTGTAATCTATCAAGCTAAGTTAAACAGCCGCTTGTCTCCCAGGGCACATATTAGATCGGATCCTCACCCTCGCTCATTTATAATAAATTGCGTATATGAAGCATATGAAGCCGTCGCGGGCCATGGCGCCCACCTCCCAATTTTACCGAAACAGTTATTCTTTTCGCGGTCTGGGGAGGCTGGAATTGACTTCCTTTTTTTTTATTTTTTTTACCGTGGGTTGCCCTAAGTCTCAGAGTTACTTGTTGAATGTTTGAATCATGGGTTTGTGCGAGTCGAGTTGATTTTATTTCCATTTTCATTTGAATGCTCCATATCCAGTCAGGACGGGTTGGGCTCGCTACGTGAATCCTACCTTATTTGACCTAGTGTCATGGAAATGAAGCCGTCGCGGCCATGGTTGCCGCTCCTACCAAGTACGTGATACCAGTTCAATTTGACTGGGGAGATGGAGGTTCGATTCCCCCCGACGGCATGAGGTGGTATGAACACATTTTTTCGATTTTCTTTTTTGCCTTCGGCGTTGCTTCCGCTTCAACAATCCCGGTGCGTTCCGCTTTTTCGCCGCCTTTCCCTGCGAATGGAGATAAATCTCGAACACAGTCTATAATAATCCAGCCGAGTTATTCAACATCTACTTATCACAAGCTGCTTGTGCGTTTGTCGGTCGCTCATTTATAGTTGAGTAAACAAATCAAATAAGGCCGTCGTAGCCATGCATGGTGGCCACCTCCCAATTTGAGTGTGATAGAAATTGCAATGAGGCATGGGGGTTCGATTCCTCCTGACAGCATAAAAAGGGGGTGTGGATTTTTTTCTTTTTTGGGTCGACTCTGGCATGGGGTGGGCTCCGTACTTGAACTCCACCATATCCCGGTGAGCGGAATGAAGTCATAAAGCCGTCATGGGCCATGGTGGCTACCTCCCAATTTGGAAGAGGCAGGACCAGAATATTGAAGAGGGATGGGGGTTCGATTCCTCCCGACAGCATGTTATGGGATGACATTGAATTTTTTTTTTTGGGTCGAATCTCGCATTCGGGTTGATTGAAATAAAGCCGTTGTGGGCCATGGTTGGTGTGTTGGAAAGTGGACTGGGTTTCGAATCCTCCCGATGGTATCACTTATCATAGTGTTGATTTTTTTTAGTCGACTCTCGCGTCCGGTGGGGGTCGGTAATTGAATCCCAGCTTATCTCACTTACTGTAGGACCCTGCGGAACGCACTACAAATATTTATTGTTGGGACAGCGCTGAGGGAGCCGTCAGGCGAGCGAAACAAAGTCCAAGTGCGCAAGGGTGTATGCACGGGTCCGAATGGTGTTTAGCCTACGCCAATGTCTCGTATTATGACAGAAATCTATCACAACGAGACGTTGTATCCCTTGAGAAATCTACTCGGGATGTAGGCTTGCCAGACTAGAAGAGTTAGCTGTTAATCTGTAGACAACACTCACTCTCTCTGGCACTACGAACGTGAGCAAGCTGTTAAGAGAGTCTTGCGTATCATCCGTGGTGGTACGAGATAAGTAGTAGAAGTGTCTTATTCGGGCATCGGCCCGCACTCTATACTACAATCACATGATGTAATACATATCATATAAGCGTACGCGATACGCGCGCGCTAAGCAAAGTCGTAAGGATTTCAAGTAACACTGAAAGAAATGGAAAGAAAATATACAACTACCGGTTGAATGGTAGTAAGCCTCGTTAGGCTGTTGTAGGCTGTTACATAGCCCCCCAATCCCTTGCTGTCTTTGCTTTAGAAGTCGTGCTGAAACGCCGCCGGGATGTCACGCGCTATATCGCAGATCCTTTTCTTGTTCCACGATGAATACTGAAGCGCATCTCTCAATCTCGCTAGCCCTTCCTCAACAAAAATCCTGTTCACTACCAGTTTGGGCTTGTACGTTCCTCGGTTTGACGACTGGAAGTAATGTTTCCATTCTGAACGCGTTCTCGCCTTCCCTTTCCCGTCGTCAAGCTCATCTTTAATGTGTCGGAAGGTCCGGTCACAGAATGGGTTCCATTCGCGATAATAGTGGTCCGAAAATTCTTCCACCATTTCATCTGTGGGGAACAGATACTTGTCCTGCTCGGGTGTTCCTCCTTGAATATACCCGAAGACTGCTTCATAATCCCCTTCGGAGACGTCGTCCCAGCTTACGTCCACGCAGTTAACGTCTGCGGAATCGTTCGCTCCTGCGTGGTGTACCGTGACTTGGACCGATGGACCTTCCATCACCTTCCTTACTAGACCCATCCCGACGAACGCTCGCATCAGCCAGCTCGCCGCTCCTCCGCGAGTGATAAGAGCTCTGGCCTGCGGTGAGCGGCCTATCGTTCCCATGTTTCCGCGATATTGGCGATAGATAACTGGAAGAGAAGGGGAATCCTCCAGTCGCGGGCCTTTAGACCTCAGGTCCACGATGGCTTTCGTGACGAGTCGCGACATCTCTTCGTCGTTATCATCCCTTGGGCGGAAACGTGCGCGGTCAGCATTCTTGAAGCCAATCGAGAACTGTATTCCTCGCTCCATCGCGACCTCCAGCACGTGGCGAGGAAAACGTATTGCTGTATTTGTTACGACTTGGAACCTGAGGCGAAACTCGGCAGCCTCTCCGATGATAAGATACCCATACTGCAACACGTCCGGGTTCCAGGAATATCCCATCGGTACCCGCCATAGAGACGCTTCGAAGGTCGCTGGTCTTCCCCAATCCGCAAATCCATTCAGCCAACCAGCTCGTCTATCCTCTAGTTCTGCCATTGCTTCTCCGCCCGATAGACGTCGTCTGTAGAGGGGAGGAGTGGGTGCTCGGATTGGATAGACGGTTCTTCCGCGTGGAGGAGGGGAAGCTGAGCGTCGAGGGGAAGCTAAGGTTTGGCCATACGGCGATCCTTCCCTGCTGCTGTTTGGCAGGGAATAATAGGAGCGTGCGTCTTCAGACCTCTCCGATACCGAACTAATAGTCCTGGGATTCGGGCGCCTGCCATTGCGGTTTCCGACGTACCGGTCGACTTGATCAGTCCAGTCATCCCTACCCATCGCTTGCACCCAACTCGTTGCGTATGCCATGGGCTCAGACGAGTCGTACTCGCGGCGCTCCGAACTGTGGTTTGAGTCCGGCGAGGTCACTCTCGAACCAACTTCCCTACCATATGCCGTGGCGTCGTAACGTTTCTCCTCAGAACGGCTTGTACGACCAGAGAACATCAACCTTCCACCCAACGGTCCCGGGGGTGGATCCAACATCAATTGGTGTTCATAACGGGCCACTACTTCGACTGGGTCATCCTTGGTGATGGGCCCATGCCTCTCCACGCCTGTTTCTGGATCGAAACACTGTCCATACAGCGGCGCGCAACGCCCCTTGAACCTTTCGCGAATGGTTACGAGATTTGGCTCAGGAACATCTTCATCCATTATTTCCGAATCTCGGTGCAGCACCTCGTTGAGCGGTTTGCGAAAAAAACGTTGAAAGATAACCCACGTGACTTGCTCCGATTTGCTCTGCACAACGACATGATGATAAATTTTGTGTAGCTCCTTCGCATCTTCGTCCTCTGCTAGACGTCGTCTCGCCCAGTGCTGAAAATCGACTACCCAGTACTCAATGGTCCCTGAGTTCTCTGTCTCCATCGGTAACGGGTTCCGGGGTCTCGCGTATGGATGAATCTTTAATTGCAAGAACCTGTCGTATCGAGCTGGAGCCTCGAATTCACTGTTCACGATAGGTATGTCATCGTGCCACAAGTCCTCAATCAGACGCCGGTCTCCTCTCGCCAGATATTGGCCCATCACTCCTGGATCCAGACGCCGATACCTGGGGTCGCGGCTTTCGAATAGACCCCAAACGAAAAAGAAGGGGACGTTGTGCTGCAAGAGAAGGAGAAAGTTGATGCTTTTCCAATCGCGATTCACGGAGAATAAGTAGCCACGCTTCTCGTCAGTCATAAGCTCTAAATCCAGCACTTTTTGAACGACTTCATTTGAGAGACCTTCCATCCACCCGCCTCCAGTACCGGCCATCCACCAACTGATGTGCCCGAGATTGCTCAGGATTGCGCGTCTAGCATCCGTAACCATCCTATGAACTTCCGACTCAGTGGAGTAACGAGCACTGATTCTTTCGACGTCGAATAAAGCTGGCAGGTAGGTCTCATCGTCGTACAGCTTCCCTAAGCAAATTTCCTCCATCAAATCTTGAAAATACACCACGTCGCTCTTCATTAAATCTCGAGTCATCTCTGGTAGACGCCACTTCCCATCCGACATCGGGCCTATTACGGGCATGAGCAACCTAGTCTGTTTTGCCCAAGCCCCTCGACGTTGGTCGTCGTCCCTTGCTAGCGGGATCCACCCTCTCGCGTGGTCCTCCGGATTATACCAGTCAGGTTGGTCCGCCCATTCCATGTCTACGAACCTTCCGAACTCGTCCACCGGGCTATCGTCCATCTGATGGTGGTACGAGTCGATGAAATTCAGTGCGCCTCGTGGAATTACTGCACAAGATTTATTGACCCCTATCCATTCGAGTGAAAACTCATCCTCCAGATCCACTTTGGCCGTAAACATTCTCCTGGCTCTTCCTACGGGATCCCTTCCGTATTCCGTCAAAAGACTCCTGTCCCCAGACATCTGTGGGATGGGGAGCTACGCTAAAGAGGTGCTCAGCAAGAAATCTTCGCTCTGCACCTCTCGTACACGCGACGGCAGTGAGGGGAACTAGTTTGTAAAAGTAAGCAATGAGAAGGGGAAAGAATTGAGAGAGAGAAAGAGAGAGAAATCGGGAAGCGAGAGAGGGAGTGAAAGAAAGAAAGAAAGAAACGCGGCGTGAGAGAAAAGCGGAAAGATATAAGGAACATGAGTTAGATAAGAAACTCTTCGATCTTGTTTTCCGGTTCTGTGGTATCCTCATGCCGATTCAGCGTCGCATGAGTGAGAGAAAAATTTCCCTCTTTTAGTTCTCTTGTGAGAGAGTCCGTTCGGGTGTCCTGTTGCCGTTGCCGTTTCTCCGTGGAAAGCCCCTTTATTTCTCCGTCGGGCCGAGGCTCAATCCAGCTGCTGGTCTTTGCGGTACTGTGCCAAAATTCGTGGTGAATTCTTAAGGTTAGAGCGTGGCTCCCAAGTGTCGAACTGGGGCCCATACCCCTCCCAGCGTACCAAGTATTTGATGACTGATCCCTTCTTCTCAAATCTGTGGCCGATGATTTTCTCTACCACGAATTCCGCTTTCGCGGGTTTTCTCAAACGCGTCTCCGGCAGAGAAGACCGCTCCCCAAACTCCTCAGGGGATTCGACGTATTTTTTGAAGTGGTCGACGTTAAAGATTGGTAAGCCTGGATATTTGTTGCTCATCTTGAGCCGGTAAACTTTCGGGTTTATTTCCTGCGCCACCTCAAATGGCCCAATCCACCTCTGGGTCAGCTTTGCTCCTGAACCTGTCGACTCCATCCATTCCAATGTGTGCGGATTCACCAGAATTCGGTCTCCTCTCTTCAAGATTGGCACGGCTCGCCGCCCTCGATTGTATTGCACTCCCTGGTCATGCTGTGCTTTAGCAACCGCTAGGCGCGCTTGTTCTCGGTGCATCCGTAAGTTGGTTAAGAATTCAGAAGCCTCTCCCTCCGTAGTTCCATACGCTCGCTCGTTCCCCTCCACTCTTCCTCTGATGAAATCACTCGGCAAAAGCGGGTTGAACCCATAGAGTAGAAAATATGGCGCACAGCCGGTCGAGAAGTGCGGATTTGAATTATAGGCGAACTCGAGGAGGTGTAGCCACTCTGCCCAACTCGTCTTTGATCCCGTGGTGTACGCACGAAGCATGACCTCTAGCTGTTTGTTTACAATCTCCGTCTGACCATCGTGTTGTGGATGATGGGACGAGGATAAGGCCATCCGAGTCTTTAAGTATTTGACCACCGCCCTCCAGAAATCCGACGTCCATCGAGGATCTCTGTCTGAAATAATACTTGTTGGTAGACCAAATCGGCAGACGACATGCCGCATGAAGAGCTGTGCAAACCCTTCCGAGTCTAAGCCAGTGGTAGTGGGGATAAAGACTGCATGCTTTGACAACCTGCACACTATCACGAGAATCGCATTGAAATCTCCAGACCAAGGCAGATCCACGATAAAATCCATCGAGATTGACTCGTATGGACGGCTGGGTATGGGGTTTGGAATCAGGTAGCCAAACCGACTAAAGTTGCTGTTTTTGATCTTCTGACAAATATCGCAGCTTGCGCAGAACTCCAGGATGTGAGATTTCATCCTGGGCCAGTAGTACCGTGGCGATAACTTCTGCCAAAGCTTTTCTGGCCCAGCATGTGCCGTTTCAACAGCGCTCTCGTGGATTTCCCTCAGAAGGAAGTTGCGCTCTGATTTTGGCACGCAAAGTCGAGGTTGGAAGTCCGCATCGCTGAAGAATAAAAGCCCTTCCTCATTCTTGAAGAATCTAAATCCTGGGGTCCAATTGTCTCTCGCAGATCTGGGGTTCGTCCAAATTCTCGCAAAACTCACATCTCCCAGGTACGCCGCCACGAACTTTTTGCGATAGCTGGGATCCATCTCGACGTGGATGTTAGGTGGGGGATTATGGACACCCCAGTATTCTTGGGTCACCTTAAGCTTCTCGAGCTCATCATCCATTTCGTCTCCGACGTCCACAAGGGATTCGTTTGTATTTGGTGAGGTTAATTCCGCAGAAGAGTCGGCGTGATTCGGATCCCGTTCTGGATTTGATGGTTTGTCAGCCTGTCCATCTTGTGGCTGTCCTCCTTCTTTCAATGCCTTCGCTCTCTCCCTCGCCTGCCTCCGAGTCGTCGTCCAAACTGATCGGTCGCCTTCCAAACAATCTTTGAGACTCCATGCTATAAAAGTCGCTTTTCGTGCAGGTTCCTCTTCCAATTGCCGTTCCTGTGCTTCTGCCAAGGTAGAGTCCGTGATTATCGTACGTTCGGGCCCAGCTAAGGGTGATAGGTGTGCAGGAGGTGCTCTTGGAAGCCAGGATAATGGGTCGACATTAGAATGCATGCGTCCTGCTCAATGTACAATCTCTAAGCCAGGTGCGTACGCTGAAAAGACAGCTCCCCAAGCTGCAAGTCGGCGATTCGAATTTTCATAGGTTCGTGCCCACTGTAAGGCCGAGTGGTCGGTGACCAGCAGAACTTTCTCTCCCTCAATGTAGGGCTGGAATCGAACTAGACCTTCCTTGGCCGCCAGAGCCCTCTCGGTAGTAGAATATCTCTGCTCTGCTCCCTTGAATCTTCGTGAATAATATCCTATTACTCGTTCTATGTGCACGATCGTCTCGTCGAACGTCCTCCCCCACTCTCCCGCTGCAGGTGCGTCGTTGAATTTCTGGCTGATCGTCGTTGTCAGTTTTGGAGGTGGTAATCCTGCGGCAAAGGCCTTTTCCAGCCTTTTATAGACCCTTGTTCCTTTTAAGTCCTTGACTGCTATAGGTTGAATCTGTTGCAATGCACACCCCGCTGCTACATCCGAAGCATCTGTGTATAGCCTGTACGGGCTTCCTTCAATTGGGTGTCCAAGCAACGGAGCCATCCGTAGAGCGTTCTTAGCTTCTCGAAAAGCATGCTTGTGCTCTCTTTGCCAAGTCCACGGACAGTCCTTTCGTAAAAGTTGGAACAGAGGACCACAAATGTCCGCATAGTACAGGATGAACCCAGAAAAGTAGATGACCATCCCCAAAAATGTCTGTAATTGAGCCACTCTAGTCGGTCTTTCCAACTCCAGAATTGCTTTCACCTTTTCTTCGTGAGTTGACAACCCCAGTTGCGACACCTTATGTCCGAGTAACAGGATTGAATCATAAAATAGGTGGCACTTCTTCGGGCTCAACGTGATTCCCGCTTCCTCTATAGCTTTCAGAACTAAATCCAGATGATTTATGTGCTCCTCATAGGACTTCGAGAAAATCACGATGTCGTCAATGTAGACCAGACAGAAAATCCACAGATAAGGCGCGAGTATCCCTTGCATTACACGCTGAAAGATGGACAGTCCGTTCCTCAGACCAAACAGCATTCTCCTAAATTGAAATAGCCCACGGTGAGTTCTAAACGCCGTTTTCTCAACGTCTTCCTTCTCCAGTTCCAACTGTGTGAAGCCCGCCAATGCATCCAGCGATGATAGCACTTGCGCTCCGGAGACTGCAGATAAAATTTCGCTTTGTCGAGGAATCGGAAACTCGTCCGGTACAGTCGCTGCGTTCAGCTTGCGGTAGTCAACACAGAAATGCGGTTTCCCATTCCGGTAAGCAATTACTACCGGAGCACTCCAGGGACTAATGGAGGGTTCTATTACTCCCGTTCAAACCACTTGTCCAACTGTTCGTCAATCACCAACCTCTTAGCCGGTGAACTCCCGTACATCGGAACAGCTATCGGAACTTGACCATCCAACGTCCGGATATGGACTTTAGCAGGATGATGCCCCAATCGTCCATCAAACCCGAAAGCTCCGATTCGACTCTCCAACATCCTCCAAGCTTTTTCCTTGAGTTCTTCTGGTAAGCATCCCACATCTATCATTTCTCTCAGCTTTGCTGAGTCCAGATTCTCCGGATCCGGCATGGCGGCTGTCTTAGGGCCATAATCCTCTGCTTCCTCCTCCACTTCAGTGTCGCCGCCATCTTCGGGCGGGGTAAATTCAGCTCCTTGAGGGGGATAGCATACAACACATCCTTCTCTTTTCTCGGCTCCATGGTCAAGATGCAGCCGTATATCGGCTTCGCCTTTCAAGTTTCCTTGGATGATGGCCGCCACTGCTTGAGTTGCCCGCTTGTACTTTGAGCGATTCTCCAATGAATTTGGCTTGTCGAAGAATTCTGCGGGATCCTTCAACGTTCCTAGAGCTTCCCCTTTTCTAATCATCCTCGGCTGATCTGTTGGATTGCTGATAGGGAGCCAAGGATTTTTGGACGAAATCAGTGTGTTCGGCACAGCGAAGTAGGAATCGTTCGCATTAGCTAACAAACTTTTTCTACCAGCCATTCTTTATCCTCGTCAAAGAATCCCTCCAAGAGGACAGACCTGCATTCGTGGGGTCGAATTCTGTAGTCGTGCGCCGCCCTCACTGTCCTCTTTTCCTCTCCGAACTTCTTTTCTTTTCTCCTTTGCCTAACAAGTTTGGTTCTGTGCCGCTTTGCGCGTACCTGCTTATTAATTGTTCGTTTCGAGAAAAGGATTCTGCTAAAGTCATTCGTACGTGATACGCTTTGTGCTCGGACGGTATGTTCCCAATTCTGAAAATGGAGTTTAGTCCCAGTTTCGACGTTCCGAGTTAAAGCGATTTCGTAATTGATTTGGAAATCTTCTCCCAGTAAAATGGGTACGCTCATTCCTGGTACCACGTACGCTTCGGCCTCAGCTTCAATCAGCGCTCCATCCTCAGTAATCACGAAAATGGGAACAGTTATAAAGCCTTTGATGTCCGCTTCTTCGTGCGTTAGTTGGATTAAGCGCATAGGAATCCCTGGTTTGATGGGTGGAGGTCTAGCCAGCGAATGGTACATCTTTTCCGAAATCAAGGTGACGTCGGCACACGTATCCACGCGCAGGTCTATCAGCTCCCCTTTGGCGTCCCCTATGGTCCCTTTCATGGAAAGAACTGAAGTCCCTAGAGCAGATCTTCCCGGCTTGGTTTTACGCTTCTTATATAGCCGGATGGGGAATAGCTCGAGCGGCAGATCCGAGTTGATTTGACCTTGTTTGCTCGGGTCGCCTTCGCCTTCCGTTCGTCCCAAATCCACCGTGCTGGATAAGAAGGCCTCCTTTGTATCTGCGAGAATATCCATCTCACTCTCACCTTCTGTCTCATCGTCCGACTCTTCGTCTCCCTCAAGGACGGAAGCAGGGAACATTCGTCCGTCATTCAGCCAAAATTCTTCTGCAATTTTACTGAAGTTCCTTACTTCGCGAGCTCTTCTTCGACTCTCCCAGTTATTCCGGTTGAAGCACTCTTCAAGCAGACCGCTCTCAGTCCCTGTTACTTCCTCTTCACTGGTTGCCTCCAAAATTCCGCGCTCAGCTTTAGGTTTGAGGCGCCAAAATTCCTCTTCTTCGTCCTGTACTTCCTCCACCTCAACGGGCCTCTTCAGCTCGCAATTCATCGAAGCATCTCGGGTGTCCTTTGCGAATGTGCCTATACTGGGTTTAGTAGCCATTTCAGAGCGATAGTTTTCAGCAATCGACGATGGTGTTTCTATCGCAGCAAGCTCGGACTTCATTTCCATGCCCAGCGGCTCGCCAACCATCGTGTCAGTGGCAGTCTTACACCTCAAGACGTTGGTCTTCGAGGCTGCCGATTCAAAAAACGATTTGCCTAACGCCCCGAAATCAACCGTCGCACTAGAAACGGTCTGATTGAGCAACACGGTAAAGAGACTCTGATACATAGTCTCTTCTTCCGTGGGCTCTTGAACTGAGAAATTGGCGCTCCTTTTAATTCCTTCCGAATACACGACGTAGTTGGGACATTCCCGATTCCAATGCTTCTCGCTTCCGCAGAGACGGCAGGGTCCGGGAGGTAACTTTCCCAGTTTCGTAACTACTTGGTCGTTTTTTGGGAAGGGGTATCCACCCAGTGGTTCTGGTCTTCTCTTTGCTTTGAGAGTCGCGTAGACTTGACGGAAGACCTCATCTTCCATCCCATTCTCAGTTTCCAAATCCGGCTTCTCCTGTTCCACTTCGACCACATCTAAGCTTGGAGTCCCTCCGCTACTGAAGTGAACTTGCTTCGCGGAATACCGAGCTTTTTCTGGTGAATATCCCATAGCTTTCAAAGTGGCCGCCAAATTGTCCGCTGTTATGGCTCGGGAATGTGAGTATTCAGATCTCGCCGCTTCAATGAGAGCTGGCTCATGTTCAACGACCTTGGAATATAGGTTCAGAGTCGAAGTAATGTTTTCCATTATGAGTATCGGTCCCCAAGAGACCGGCGCCTTTTCCATAACGTGGTAAACTTCGCCTGGCCCCCCATCGTCCGTTGCTACGAGCATTTTAGTCCACATAACCCTCCGTCCTATGTAAGCCGAAGGCTTCTCTGTCTCATAACCACGCTGACGGAATCTCTGCATTTCGTACTCCCGGTTCATCCTCCTCTGCCATGTCCGACCTAAATAAAATTCTTTGATGTATTGCAAAAATAGCAGGTAATGTCGGCGCATCTTGTTCTGATGAGAACTCGGTAGGCCTGCGTACCAGACTTGAATAGGTGAATCCATCTCCAACCTCATGCCTAGCCAAGCACCGAGCAATTCAGGAATGGCTCCACCCAAGTTAGCTTTCTGTGACACATTGAAGAAATATTTCACTGCTGTGTCGGGGTCTCCATCCCACGAAGGTAGATCAGACAACTTGAGTTTAACATCTATAGTCGGTATGGGCAAGCCATTTGGTCCCATTGCGGCGGGATCTGGAGGCAAACCTCCACCTCCAGGTGGACCAGGGGGTCCGGGTGCACCTGGTGGCCCGCCAGGACCTGGTGGGCCAGGCGGGCCTGGAGGCCCTGTTCTACCTCTATGGGGCGGTCCCCATCCACCTCCTCCTGGAGACGAACCTCCGCCTCCGCTACCTCCCGCTCCTGGAAAAGGAGGTCCTCGACCTGACCCTGGATTGGAACCAGGGCCCGAGCCGCCACCTCCGCTCGGGGAATTGTCTGGTTTCCTTTTTCCGAGTCCATCACCATCTCTTCCGTCCCTGTCTCCTGGCTCTCCACTCGATCTAGCTCTTCGTGCCCCCGGGACAACGTACACTTGAGGCGGAGCGGTTGGCAGCTGTGCAGTTATCACTATAGGAGGTTCCCGAGCCACTTTCGTGGAGAGTTGAGGAGGTCGATTTACTGAGCTTCCTTTGACAGGTATAGTCGATGGAATAGGGGTCGAAAACGCCTGTGGAGGATCGCCCATGGAGGCAGGTCGATTCTCAAAAGGGTTTGAGGGTCTGGATTGAAGTGGTACACTTCGCAACGGGAGCACTGAAGTATCCACCCCACCCCATCCTTTACTCAAGTCTGGCAAAGGAGCTTTATCATTATGAGAGTACATCTGCGATCCCACTCCGCCCACCGGGCCTACTCCTACCCTCTGCAAAACATTGGGTTGCTTCTGTACGCTCGGATAAATCGACAAAGGGGCTGAGCTCCTGTTAGTCAAATTCGCTATGAAACCTGTAGCCGAGTGGAAGGGAGTTGCCGGTCCCATGACGGCCGGTTTCTGCAGAGGTTCGCTCAGAGTCTCCGGAACGGGCAAGGGATCAGGGAAGCCGGAAGAATCCAAGAGGTGGGGAGGCCGAGTTCGGGATGTAGGGTGAATCGTTGTTCCTATTTGAGTCTCAACTACATAGCCGTCTCTACCTGCTATGTCCTCTCTTTGCTTCCCTTCCCGTACTGTGTGCTGTGCTTCCTCCTCGGAATGATAAACTGGTTCCTCCTCGTCTCTACTCTGAGAGAAATCTGGTGGATAATCAAAGTCTTTAATGGAACCCTTGTCATCCACGTTCTCTCGAGGATGCAAGAGATCAGCTATGGTTTCCCAACTGGCGGTCATCACTCGAAGACGATCAGTATGCTCAACGAGGTCTTGATTATGATGAGGATAATAAGCTATCATCTGGCGCAATTTCCCTTCCTCCGTCGGGAAATTCCGCAAAGCTAAACTCAAAGACTCGTTGGTGGAAACGGGTGAGAAATATTCGATGGCGTCTGGATGTCTGAATTCCTTCACGTACTTGCGGAAGAATTGACTTCCGAGCTCGATGCGACGACGCATAATATCCCACGCAGCTATCAACTGAGCTCGATTGCCGCAACCTTCCAGTATTGGAAGTACAGCGTCCTCAGGATCAACCCTAAAATGCCTTTCCCTTCCTCTCACTAAATTAGCAGCTCACTGAACAAAATACTGTAGCTCTCCTGCTATTCTGTCCACGCGCCGATAGAAAGGTTCCACTAATCCGTACCGCCCTATTCCTCTAGCCCTATTCACTCCTCTGTCTTCGATATCCTCCTCCTCCAACGTCGCTTTCAGCGAGAGCAAATAAGCTCCTTGTGCTGTAGACTCGACCGCGTCTTCCAACGATTCATCAGTCTTCTCGAATTCCTGGATTAGTCGGTCCAAGCGTTCGCTTTCCGGTGTTCGCGAAACGCTCGCATCTGCTACCTGGGAGACTGTCGGGGATGTGAATTCTCCTATTGGTGGAATAGTCTCGGGCCGAACAAAAAAGGAAGAAGGTGGCGTGGTAGACATGCTATTTTCTCCGTGGGAGTGGGAAAGACGAAGAGGGACCTCTGCTGATTTACGGAAAAGAGATGGTGGAGGGAGCCTCGACCAACGAGGAGTCCAAGAGTAGAGGAGAGCGGGTGAACGAGGATGAGTTGATAGATTTGGTTGATGGGTAGAAAGAAAAGGACTTTGGTTTGTGTCTCCTTGCCCGGTCGGGCCAGAAGGACAAGTAAAGTGTGGAGGAGATTGCCTCCTCCAAGATAAGTCCGAGATTCCCACTCGCGATGAGAACGAAGTTTCGCCGGCCAGGGTTTCAGCGTTCCCAATGTGTCCACCTTTGTAGGACCCTGCGGAACGCACTACAAATATTTATTGTTGGGACAGCGCTGAGGGAGCCGTCAGGCGAGCGAAACAAAGTCCAAGTGCGCAAGGGTGTATGCACGGGTCCGAATGGTGTTTAGCCTACGCCAATGTCTAGTATTATGACAGAAATCTATCACAACAAGACGTTGTATCCCTTGAGAAATCTACTCGGGATGTAGGCTTGCTAGACTAGAAGAGTTAGCTGTTAATCTGTAGACAACACTCACTCTCTCTGGCACTACGAACGTGAGCAAGCTGATAAGAGAGTCTTGCGTATCGTCCGTGGTGGTACGAGATAAGTAGTAGAAGTGTCTTATTCGGGCATCGGCCCGCACTCTATACTACAATCACATGATGTAATACATATCATATAAGTGTACGCGATACGCGCGCGCTAAGCAAAGTCGTAAGGATTTCAAGTAACACTGAAAGAAATGGAAAGAAAATATACAACTACCGGTTGAACGGTAGTAAGCCTCGTTAGGCCGTTACAGAGGGCACGGTGTTGATTTGCCCTCCATCAGATAAAATCCACGTCGGAGACATCAACAGCCGTGTAATTCGTGTCCGCGAAGGTCACCGATTTCGGAGGCTTTTTCCTGGTTGCAACGGAAAGCACTTTCTTAGTATTCGGGCAGGTGATGGTCAATTCCTGCGTGCCATCTGACCGATCCTTGGTATGACATTCCGTGAACCAGAAGAAGGGCCTTCCCATTAAAATGTCGAAGGGGGCCCCATCCACTACGTGTGCCTGGAGCAGGAGATCAATGTCTCCCACTGTGAATTTGAGGTCCTCCACCACACCGGCTGTCGTGGATCTATTGGAATCCGCTGATTCCATCGTGAGCGTCTTGTCGGGCGCAAGGGGAATTCCGAGCTGCTGCCAAATATTGCGGTTCATCGCAACGATCTCCGATCCCTGGTCAAGGGTGCACACGACTGGTAGGGAGTCGTTTATTACCAGGTCGAGAACGCGGAGAGAATCAATGGGAGAGGCCATAAGGAGTGTGGTTGGCGAGCCCTCTATTCCTCCATAATTCATCACGAGCGCCTCCTGTTCCGCGTAGATCCCAGTTTCAACCGTGGGAATTCGCTTGGTAACAGTGTTTTCCCGATAATATTTGCGGAAGTCCGGTGAGATCACGCACAACTCCTCGTTAGAGATCGAGATCTGCGAACCTAGGGCTCGCTGGATCACGCTTTTCACGAGGAGCGGGTTCTCAATGGGTGCCTGGTATTTGAACACGGGAGGCGGTGGTGGGAACTTCCCATCAACGGTTGTTGGCTGCGGTTTTTGGATTGTCTTAGGATCGGGCGCTGCGTCCGTTATCGTTTAAGCGCGGATTTCGGTGGGCCCTTCTTCTGGATGACCACTTCGGGTACCGCCCTCTTCTTCGGTGCCTGCCTCTCGTTTATCAGAACCGTCCCTTCCTCGTCCTCGACTTCTTCGATGGTCGCACTCTGGGTGCGTCCAAACACCAAGGTCTGAGTGGGCGAACAACTGGTGAACGTCATGGCTGCCGCGGCATGAGGCAGCGCGTCTCTTTCAAAGGCCTGCGCCTGCACCTGCCGCGGAGCGGGAGCTGGTTGTTGAACGGGCGGGTTGTCCGAAATCCACCTGTCGATCTTCTCCACTAGGTTCCTGCCCGGAACTCCTCTGGGTATGAACTGCCCGTTGGGGAGGACGATTTTAAGGTCCGCATTGCGGAAACATTTCCCTTGGCAGATGTAATTGTCTGCAAGGGGGCACTCTCGTACGAAGTGTCCGCTCCCTGAACAGAAGCCACATTTGCCCGGGAGGAACATAGTTCCACGCGTTGGTGGACCATTATCGCGTCCGTTCCACAGCTGCCTTGGCTGATAGCCATTCGAGCGCTGCTGGTACCCGTTGTCGCGTTGCTGGTACCCGTTGTCGCGCTGCTGGTATCCGTTATCGCGCTGCTGATACCCATTGTCTCGCTGACCATACGGTCCTTGGTACGAGATGGGTTGAGGAGCAGGAGCTGGATAGACTGGGGGCGGGACAGCGTCTATAGCCGTGGTGGTGTACATGGGGTACGCTTGGCGGGGCTGAGGAGGAATATTCCTGTTTAGGGCCTGGGTTAAGGATGCATGTCGACATGGTATCGTTGGTTCATCTTCGCGAACGCGTCGCTTAGATCTACCATCTCCTTCTTTATGAAGGAAGTGTCGGCAACTTCTCCTCCATTTTAGGGCCTTCCAGGATGTATTGCCCGCTTTCACCACGTCGGCTATGTCATGCGGAATATCGCTAGCGTGATCTGGCTTCGTGATTTGGAGGGGCGGTAAACTGTCCTTGAAAATCTTCGTCCAATCCTTCGGGAATTCCTTTGCGCCTCGAGGTCTGTCATTTTCCCTCCATGATTAGGTGATTCGCGATGGTGGAGAACTTCCGATGATACTCGGAGAAGTCGTCCTTCGTTTTAATGTCTTCGAGGCCCGACCAGTGACGTAGCGTCTAAATCATTCGTGGTGAAGATTTTATGGCCGTCGGAGCCTGGGTACAATTCTTGGATCTTCGTTTGAATTCGGTCCACGTGACCGCTTGGCTGCTGTGATACTTCCGTTCCACAGAAGTTCATCCTCCCGATCAATATATCGGAAGGCGACCTTTATCTTTCTGCATCGGTGGTCTTTCGCATGATTCTGCGACTTCTCGACATCCTCCCATAGCGCTTAAGGCTAAGGGCTTTCCATCGAACTCGGGAGCCCCGCGGGCCGTACGTCCGGGTAACATTTTCGTCATCGCTTTCGGATAGGGGTAGGTTGAGAGTCGGGTAAGGTGAGTCTGAGAGGTGGACTCCGATGAAAGAGTATTGGATAGGTCAGTGGTTGTAGGAACCGAGTCTAGCAAAGTCTCGGGGGAAAGAGAGTCGGTGGGTGTCTCTGGTGAAGATGGAATGGAAGTAAGAGGCGATTCTTCCTCTGGTGGTTGCTGGACGATGGGGTACGAGAGCTGGGTGCTGTCGATACTGAGGCGGTAGGGTCGTTTTCTGCAAGGGTTATCTCCTGTAGCACGTTTCTTCTGCTGCGTAGGTTTCGTGAGGGCGTTTCGCCGATGTACTGGCACGGTCTAGTGTCCTTCTCTGTCTAAAATCCACGGTAAAAACCCCTCACGGTGGGCTCCAGTTGTGATAAGGACCGTGGTGCCGCTATGAGAATTTGTTTTATCAAATAGCTAGCCCGTTCGGCCTCTAGGGGTTAATTAACGTTGGAGGATAGTGGGGATGTAGGATTGGGACGTGTGCATTGTCCGAATGAGGGTGTTGCATGGGATCGCAGAAGGTGTCCGTTCCGTGGTTTCGTGTTGGGGGTACCTACTGTTAGCTGTAAATGGGTGTGGGGGTGATAGTTACCTGTCCTAGGTCACAAGCTCGAGCGAACGACGTGTTGTTTCCTGTAAAATCCGATGTCTATGCTGCAATCCTTCCCTCGCGTTTCCCCGGTGTTCCCAACGAAGGTGGAAGGCTTAATACAACATTTTACGGTTATAAAGCAAGTGACAGCGACACCGGCTGGTGCTGGTCAGTCGAACGTATGGGACGTCTGGTCGTGACGCTGGGTGGCAGACAGCGATTTAAACCAATATGGCTTCGCCCAGGCCGACTTCTACAAAGTGTGAAGCTCGCGAAGTTGGTGATCCTATTACGGGGAAGCCCGATGATATGACTTGGGGTCCGATGAGTTGGGACCTTGCGAATGGAGGTGTGAGAGTGAAATGCCCTGCTAGAGGCAAGTGAGGATGTGGTCAACTCGGTGTGAGCGAGGCTTTAGTTGCACAGGTGGGGGTACAGGTGGTGGGGGAGAACTAAGCTCCGAGAATTGACTGACTACAACACCCTTTTCTGCTATCCTTTTATACCTTTTTGCCTCTCGACCGTCCCCTTGATGCCCACTCGTTCGGTTCCATCCCTTTCACGTTTGAGGGTGCTTGCGCAGGAACGTACGTGGTGTGCATTCAGTATTTGGGGCCACGGGCGAGGCTTACGTTCGGATTTTGGGGTCCGTTTCCGTGAACGGACGGAGCGTACAACGCAAATCGATACAGACGCAGGACCCGTTCCATGGCAGAGCGGATTCCTGGGCCATAAAAGGTCAGCTATTGGTCGGAAGACACGTTAGGACGCATCTGAATGGGTTTCGAGTGGTTTAAGTGAGTGGAAACTGGATCGGACGAGGCTTGCGTTCGAGTGTTGATGACTTCCCGGGCGTGGGAAGTGGATACCAAGGCCAGGATGCCCGCTATTGGTTGGACTGTACCATTCTTGTGGGACGTAGCATGCGGCACCACGCTCGTATGCCAGGTATGAACTCGTGGAAAGGGAATTCGGACGTGAGGGCGTTCAGCGGTGCTCACACCATGGTCAGACGGGTGGTACGTGCGATGCCAAGGGTCGGATGGGGAGCGTAAGCTGTGTGCGTTTGATGAGAAACCGGATTTGGTAACTTCGATTCCCGATTTGGGTGAACGGGCACCTCGTATGTTCTCGTCCTGGACTCGGTTGAAGGGGCTGTGAGGCGGTGTGCAGGGCGTAGCACAAGCACCAGCCTCACAATGCTAAATTGGCGCTGCGGCCTGCATGCTACAGTGGCGCTATGGCCTGGCTCTAGCGGCCTGCTGCTACAGTTTGTGGCGCTGTGGCCCGGCTCTAGCAGCCTGCTGCTATGGTCTGTGGCGCTATGGCCTGGCGCAACGGCCTGCAGCTGTGATTAGGAATGAGATGGGGCTCACCTTGGTTTTCACCACTCGTGTTCTGCGTTAAGTTCGCCATGTTCATCACCGCCGCTGATTGCGCCGCTTCCGCTAGCATGTTTTGGAGCTCTTCGTGCGTCAGGCTGTATCTCGCCATTTGCGGGTTGTAGTTTGCGTGGTCGCGCAGCGTGGCTCCAGCTAGCGTGCAGGGCGCATATCCTGGGTGAATCTCTGGCGAGGGTTGAATGCGAGGGAAGTGTTGTTGATAAGGCGATGATTGTTCTGCAGCGTCTACATTGAAGGAGACTCGTCGGGAACGTTGTAGGATGCTAGGTGTTCTGGGAGCCGGCGTGTCGCCTGGCATCGCTGGTGCCAATCTGTCTGCTGCATCCATGGCCTCGTCCACGTCGATTGGTTCGATCCGAGGTGTCTGCGTCCGTGGCTGCCTTGGGGCTGTTGGTGTTGCCTTCCTTCCTCTCTTCGCCGCTGGTTTTGCTGGTGCCGATGGCGTGGTCGGCTGCCGTCTCCGAACCTGCCCCGCCTTGACTGGTGATTTGAGCGCGCCGGCACAACTTCTACTGTTTGCGGCATCGCCTCTGGCTTGCAGGGTCGTTGTGCATCAGCTATGCGTTCTGACCTCACTCTGGTTGGTGCCGCTCCTTTGATGCGACCGTGTTGAGCTGGTGCTGGTGCCGGTGCTATGTTCAGTTTGTCTTGCACGGCTCGCGGACTCAATGGCTGCAGCTGGAGGACGTCTTCTGTCTGGGTGTTATCGCCTAGCAGAATATCCAGGTCCTCTTCCGCCTCTCTCTCCTCTTCTCGCTCTGCGTCTGGCGAGCTCCGCACCTGCTGCATTGACTTGGTTATCGCGCCATGCTTGTGCCCAGTTATATCCCGAGTCAAGGTCGGATGACCGGATGCGGCTGGTCGTTCGGAAGCCAGTTACCGGAAAGGATACCGGAAGATAGAGGATGACCAGTCGGCCTAGGGAAGACGCAAGCACCACAAGAGTGTTGTATAGGGTGAGCGTTGCTATCTGGCCAATCGAGCGGAGAGGATGAGAGATAGACGTCGGATGAAGTCCGGACGAGAGACTCAAGGAGCCAAGCAAAGGATAGGAGGCTAAGCACGTTAATTATCAAACTGAAGAATACAGCATAGTACATAGGGCATAAATACGTAGACATGCGTGTCACTACTATAAGTAGTAATGTCAAAGCAAAGTCCAAATTAGGAGATAGAAGTTTGAGTCGGACAAAGTGACATCTAAAACTGGAAGTTGGAATCGTATGGACATACGGATAAACGGGAAATGCTCAGTAATCCTTCATTGCGTAAAAACCCGTTCCGAGCGGCAACCGGTTCGACTGGTTGCCAGAAGTCCGGAAGAGCGGCCGGTCGAGTCCGGCCGAAGGAGAGAATACCGGCCGAGAGCCGGGTGTGTGTGCACGGACATAACAGTATCCCCCTCTTGGGTTCCTCGCCCGAGGAACACCAAAATACCGGTCGAAGACCGGTTGCGTAATGCGGTGGAATTCTGCATGCTGGATGAAGGAAATGTAAAAAAGAATATGGATAAAATTTTGTCGCCTGAGTGTTGTGAAAAAGACAGCCTGACGGGCCGCCGGCCGGCGGCCCGATAATCGATCGCTTATGCAATTGATCGATCATGCCGTAAGTGAAAATTTTCATCTTCTTTCTTGCCACCACCACCTCGCCCGACGACAAAATGGATGCCGCCCCAGCCAACTCGGATCGAACGCCAACGACGCCGGCGAAGGCAACGGTGGAGACGAGAGGCGGCCCGGCGAGGATGGAGCCGGGGGAAGCGGAGGAAAGGACAAGGGAAAGGGCAAGATGACGCAGGCCCAGGAGGAGACGAGGAGCGGCGAACGCGAGGAGCGAGCGCGCAAGGCGCTTGAACAACGCCGTGAGGAGGTAATGAGCCGGGTGGCGGCCAACCTCGCGGCCGAGAAGGAGAAAATCCGGTCCGCGAGTCTTGGCCACGGACTCGCGCAAGCCTGAGCGAGATGGAGTCCGACGCCGCGACCCCCGTTCGCCCGGGGTTACCCCGACCCGGTCGATACCCACCGGTCACCGACCCCATCCGGGCCGGTCGGAGACGAGACGACCAGTGTCGGAGGACCGAGCGAAAGGGACCGAAGGAGGTATTTGGAGGATGAGAATCGTGAAGGTGTGTCGCAGTGACCGGTTGATGACGGTATTAATTTGTTTTGATTTAGCTTGCGAAGAGTGTGAAAGCACCAGCTGCGGTGCATCGCGATCTGCCAAACCAGTCGTGCTGCACTGCCGGAAGAAGAAATTGCAGTGCACGAATACTGGGGAGGAGCGCCGGATCAACAAGCGTCGGGAGGCCAAGAAGGCGAAGGAAGGCGGTCGAGGGGCGACCGGACGACCGGCCATGTTCAGTCGGGTCCCGGGTCCCCATCGTCGGACCGGTCGCTCGGCCCATCGAGCAAATGATGGTATGAGCGCGGCGACGAGAATCAACGAGCTGAGGGAAAGAATTCCGGTGGAGCGGGTGCTCGCCAGAATGCGAGGAAGAAGCGGAAACGCAGCTACGCCTGGTATACATACGCGGGAGTAGAAGCGTGCTGGAAATCATCCAGCTCGCTTACCCGGACCTTTTCCGGAAGCCGTAGGCTTTCTGCGCCAGCAGATCGAAGCCTATCCTCCACCTGGTGAAGATCCGGACCCGAGGCTTTGCCGATTTCCGGCGAAGAAACGCTCGGCCGAAAACGCAAGGCAGAAGGTGAAAGCTCGGATGTCGACGGGAAGAAGGAACGAGCGGAAGCGTCGTCGGTGCAAGAAGGGTGGTTGAGACGAGATGGATGTGGACACGGACGTGCTGGTTCGGACGGTCGACTCCCGGTGTCGGTCCTGCGTGATTTCTCAACGCGGGTTGGCCGACGATACCAGATGGGAGCTCGCCCTGTCCGAGTCGAAGGAGCAGCTGGTCCTTCCGGTTTGTCGCCGAGGAGAAGGAGAAGACCCCGGAGAGATGGAATCGAGGACGTGGCCGGTCCATCGGGGGACCCGACCGAACGCAAAACCGGTCGAAAACCGGTCAAGGTGGAGGAGGTCCCGGTCGACCTCAACCGGCCCCAATACAAGATCGTGGAAGTTCCGCCGAGGATGCCGGCACAGCCGGTCATCGAGAGTGCACCGGCCGAAGAACAAACGCAGCCGGTGACGACCGAGGCGGATGGTGAAGCGACGGTGGAACCGAAACCCGAACCGGTCGAGCAGCCCATGCCACCGGCCGATGTCGAATTGACCGAGACGCAGTTGAAGGAGTTGAAGATTACCACGCACAAGAACGACGCGGGTAAGCTGGTGATCGAGATCCTCGACTCGGACGATGAAATGCCGGCCGAAGAAAAGGGAAAGAGAAGGAACCGGATGAGGAGCCGGAAGCCAAGGATGGAGATGAAAAGGCGCCGGACTCGTAATTGTATAATAGATATCTTTCTTGGAATTTAGTAAATGTATAATGTATATAGAATGCAAACAAAACCGGCCGAGTCCAGATGACTCTAATAGTGTGAATCTTGAGTGAGATTACTGATCCGGACCGGGTTTGTTCGGAAAACGTCGGTAGAAGTTATCGATGTGTTCGGCTGCGTCAATGTCGTCCGCACTAACCCAACTGAATTGTTCATCGGTATTTTCGTAACCGAGCCACTCAACAAGATACCGGAGTTTCGTCCGGTAGCGCGGTCGAGCTTCGAGTCAACAATCTGTTTGATCTCGAAGTGTTCGTCACCATCGATGATTTCCACGGCAGCCGGAGGTGGTTCCTCACGACCGGGAAATGGGTTCGGAAAATGGGGCTCGAGTTGAGAAACATGGAAAACCGGATGAACTTGGGAGAGTGATTTAGGTAATCGCACCTGGTAAGATGCAGCTGATGGTTTTCCGATAACTTCGTACAGACCGAGGAAAGTTTCGGTGAATTCTTTGTCGGTCGAGTAGTGTTGATGAATTTGGTCGAAACGAAAACTTGATCACCAACAGAGATACCCGGATCTGGACCGATCCGTCGGCCGTCTCCTTGTACCGGTCGCGCGCAAACGCGATCTGTTCCGAAGGAACTGGTGGAGATCTTGTAAATCGACCGCAAAATCTTTGGCATAAGTGTTGGCGACATCGCGTTCCGGATGGACCGTAATTGCCGGATTGTATCCCTTGTTCGCGTAGAAAGGCAAAACACCGGTAGAAGCATTCGGAGCGTTGTTGAGAGCAAACTCGGCCAAAGGCAAGAGCTTGTCCCAGTCGTCCTGTTGGTACGAGCAAAAGATCCGAATGTACTGTTTGACAGTTTGGTTCATGCGTTCGGTTTGGCCGTCGGCCAAAGATGATAACCGGACGTATAGTGCATTTCCATACTGAGGAGTTCAGCGAGGGACCGGAAGAAAGCCGAGATGAATTCCGTACCCCGGTCGCATGTAACGTGACCGGGAACACCGTGTTTGGAGAAGACATGAAGAAGGAAGAGCTGGGCGAGACCGGCTGAGGTAATATGAACGTCGCAGGGGATAAGGATGACCTGCTTGGAAGAACGATCACAAATAACGAGAATGCAATCAAACTCGCCGGAAAGGGGAAGTTGTTCAATGAAGTCCATGGATATCGAATGCCAAGGACGAAGAGGAATCGGAAGAGGCTTCAGCAGACCATAAGGCCGATGCCGAGGAGCCTTGTTGCGCTTGCAGACAATACATGACTTGCAGTACTTCCGGACGAACGTCCGGAGTTCCGGCCAAGTGTACTCTCGTCGGACGAGGGCTAGGGTGCGGTTCTGCCCGAAGTGACCGGACAGTATGTGATCATGCATATGTTGAAGAACACGTACTCGCAATGCTTCCGGAGCGTTACCGGTAACAATAGGAACCCAAATGCGCTCGTCGTACCGGAGCATACCGGAAGAGTCGATAGTCCAGCGCGAAGGTTGACCGGATGAAGCGGCAGTAGTGCCGGCTACACCGGCCGGATCGTCGGTAATGTGTGACTTGATGTCGGCGTGAAGCTGCTCAACATCCATAACGACGGTGGCTCGAAGAACGATTTCCTCGAGAAGAGAGGCTCGGAGTGACGCGGAAAGTTGATCTTGGGTAAAAATCGGCCGAAAATTTTGAGGATTCAACCGACCATAGGTCCTATCCCCCTCTTTAGGGTAGACGTCCCATCGTCTAGTTAACGCGTCGGGTTTACCGAGCTTGGTCGGAACCGGATGACCATATTGAAATGGCAAGGTACTCGGACCACCGGACTTGGCGACGGGTAAGTACCTTAGTCGTCGCGAAGTATTCCAGGTTCTTGTGGTCCGTGACAACGTCGACCGGTAAGGCAGATCCTTCGAGGTAATGACGCCATTGAGTAAAGGCATCGAAGATCGCCAAGAGTTCCTTGTCGTGCGTGTCGTAGTTGAGTTCCGATGGCCCGAGGGACCGGGACCGGAACGCAACCGGGTGGATTTCGCCATCGTCGCCAACGATTGAGAGGATCGAGGCGATGGCGTAGTCGGAAGCGTCGGTTTCGACAGTAATCTGCCGCCGGGGACCCAGTGGTGCAAAACTGGGGCTTCCGTAAATGCTCGTTTGAGCGTGTCGAAGGCCGTTTGACATTCGGCCGACCAAACCCACCGGACGTTCGACCGGGTGAGCCGGGTGAGCGGAATGGTGATATCTGAATAATTCCATATGAACCGGCGATAAAAGTTACAGAAACCAAGGAAAGATTGAATATCTTTAACTTTCCGAGGTAAAGGCCAGCCGCAATCTTCTCCGGAGACATCCGGAACCATCCGGCGAAAGGATGTAGCCGAGATATTCGCATGTGGTGATACTGAATTCGCATTTCGGAAGTTTGCAGTAAAGGCCAGCCTCACGCAACCGGCGGAGTACTTCACGAACATGAGCCGTGTGATCAGCCGGATCGTCAGAGTACACGAGGATATCATCCAAGTATACGATGACGTTCACGTCCAAAATCGGCGAAGATAGTGTTCAAGAAGCGCTGAAAAGCGGCCGGCGCGTTGGTGAGGCCTTCCGGACGACCCGGAACTGATACGAGCCATAGCGAGTGCGAAAAGCAGTTTTCGGTTCGTCACCGGGAGCGATCCGGAGAGATGATAGGCATGTCGGAGATCGAGTTTGGTGTAGATGCGTGCCTTTCCAGGCGCGTCGAGGAGATCCGCGATGAGTGGAAGCGGATACCGATCTTTCTTAGTGATCCGGTTAAGTCCCCGGTAATCGACGCAAAGCCGGAGAGAACCGTCCTTCTTTTGGCGAAAAGGATTGGAGCTCCATGACTCGAACGAGAAGGGTATATAAAACCCGACTTTAAATTCTTGTCAATAAAGTCTCGAAGAGCGGCTAACTCAGCTTGGGAAAGGGAATAGACATGTCCGACCGGAGGAAGTTCGCCTTCCGCAGTTTCGATCTTGAGATCGAACTCTCGATGAGGAGGAAGATTATAAGCTTCTGTCACATACCGTGCCTTCAGACCCCACGGAGCTCCGGTTACACAGCCACATCGGGCCCACCTGGGCCTGAACACTGCCATAGTTCTTGGTATTCACCCAAGTCTGACTTCGCTGGCTGTGTTCATGTTCCAATTAGCTTCTTGCCATCAGAGTACGGAGCTCTGGGAACACTGTCACTTTACTTGACCACACAGCCACATCAGGCCCACCTGGGCCCGGATGGACCTGAACACTGCCATTCTACTTGGTATTCACCCAAGTTCAATTTCGCAATGGCTGTGTTCATGTTTCAATTGGCTTCTACTCACTTTGACACACTTCATCACGGAAGCTCCGGAGTTTGGACTTTCCTGACCTACTCTGACTCACTTCGACTCCCTTCACTCTCTGGGCGCTCTGGTAACCTGATGCACCCAACTTATGCTATGGGCTGTGTCCCCAAGCCTTGTCACAATTCTGGACAACGGAACGATCACGGGCCCACTCGGGCCCGTAACTCTGCCGGTTGGCATTCACAGCATTGTATCCACCATAGCCTCTTCATCCACATGCTTTTCGACTCACATCACTTTCCGGACGTTCCGGTAACCTGCTCTACATACTTATGCTATGCCAGGCTATGCTTTGACTCAACCGCATCACGGACCTCCGGTTGTATTGTCAACTACCTTACTATCTCCTTTAGTTTTTACACCACTATAAATAGTGCCTTGTATCGTAGTTGTAGTTCAGTTTGAATATCGACTAAGATTGTGCTCTGTCTCTGTCCCTGTCTCCCTCTCCTCTTCTGTCTATCCTTCCTTCTGAAATCGGGCCTCGGGCGTAGAGAAAGGCGCAGCACACGAGCTGAAGCCAAGCCCATTCCAATTCCCTTGGGTCCAGAACCGGAGCTCCGATGGATTGGACTTTATGTTCATTCGCAAAGTTTTCCATTGTGAAGTCCACATCCATCCTGCTCATCTACATTTGTCTGTCAACAGGAACTCCGGACATATGGAGCTCAATCCAATTCCGGAGCTCTGGCCACACTGGCAATCATTTGCTATAGGACTCTCCGGGATTTCCAGAGTTCCACTTGCATTTGTCGCCACAGGGTTCTCCGGGATTTCAGGAGCTCAAGCCAATTCCGGAGCTCCAGCCATATCCACTGGCACTCGTCTGCTGCAGGACTCTCCGAGATTTCTAATACCCGGAGCTCCACTGCACATATCCTGCCTTGGCATACGACAGCACTTTACGGTTCCTTCAGGTCCCAACCAGCCCTGAGAATTTTCAGTACTTCCTCTCAGATCAAAGTTGACACTACCGGGCAGCCTGCCTGGACCCTCCGGGCTTCATGTGCATATTTCCTTGCCTGTGATATACTTGCATAGGGCAGGTCCACTCCGGGCCCTCCGTACCTTCGGCCACGCGATATACAGCCTGCTGGACTTATCCTTTTTGTCTTCCGACCTTCGGACCTCCCGTATCCTCAGCCCCTCCGGCCAACTCGGTATCCAGAACTTGACAGCTTCCTGCTCAGAGAATACGTCAGTGAAGTCATGATATTCCGGAGGCAAACCGGTAGTATCCGGTTGACCGGTTGAAGCGGCACGAACTGTCGCTTCTTCGGACGGAGTCGCACGCAAGGTATACTGGACAGTATCCTTGTCTCGAATAATGGCGCGGTAAGCCGCGGCAGAAACCAGCGACACGGGTGGAGCAGTAGTGAACAGTCGAGGCGCAAAAGCCTCAGGAGTGTCCATAGAAGGACTGGAAGTGTCCATCGAAGGACCGGAAACCGGCAGAGTCGTTACCATCGGTGTAGGCGCATCAGCCGGATAAACCGAAACCAAGGGCGCCTCGCCCGTAACCGGAGCAACCGAAGCGGGAACCGGCATAGTAGCCAGTGGTGTCGACAAGGATAGACCAGAGGTATTGGTTCGGAAAGTGATAGTGGCGTCTGACCAGTTAATCAACAGATTAAAGCGGTGAAGCCAATTGTATCCCAGAACCAAGTCGCAAGGAGAATCGAGACGGGTAACGAAGAAGTCCTGGAGGTGGACATTGCCGGAAGGGAACCGGATGAGTAGCCGAAGCTTCCGGTTAATGATAGAAGAGGAGCCGTCGAGAATACCGGAGCTTAACCAAGGGACGCGTACGGGACAAAACCATATAATTCGCAGATAATCATAGATAAAAAACAATGAGACGATCCGGAGTCAATGAGAGTCCGTAAGCATGAGTTGAATCCCGCGGCAAGCGATGATATACAAGACGAAGAATGGTTGAGCATTCGTCCGGAACGGAGATATTGGACCGGACGGGAGGATTCAAGATCGACATAAAGGGCATTAGTAGAAAGGTGGACGCATTTGAGA
>JARJLF010001164.1:0-96084 GCA_029378395.1 Mycena leptocephala
CACTGAAAACGACGTTCTTCCAGGACAGGTACAAGGCTTTTTTTGCGTATGGCGCGAGTATGTGTTCTTATTGAGGGTCATCCGTGCCGGCAGGGGTCACGATCCCACGGGCCTCGCTGCGACCAAGCAGGGGGAGTGTGCCGTCGACTGCTGGACCTGTCTGCATGAGGGGAGAAACCTCCCTGAGGGCTGGCACGACATCGACCCCAAATTTGGGTGAGTTTGAGAATCCTCATTTGGACCATGAACTGACCGCTGTGAAGATACCTCTACAAGCTCATCCTGGCTGTTGACGCCAATTTCAAATTGAAAAATTGCATGCGCGCCAACAAGCGAGACAATCTGTCGCTAGGGCCTGGCTGGGGCTATTTCGTGGAGCCAACGAGGTACAAGGAGCATCTCCACAAGTATGTCGCCGAGATTGATGTGAGTTAGTTGCGCTACTTTGGGGGCCGTGCTGACGACGCTGCAGGTCAGCACATGCATCGCGTTCGCCGCCCTCACCCAAAAGAAACCCGAAATACCGCAGGCCTACGCATCTCAGGCGTCGGAAGATGCGTGTGTGCACGACATGAGTGCATACGTCCCAATGGATTTGGAGACCTTCAGAAAGGTGAAAGGTAAGCGCTCACTGCATACCATTTCTCCTACGCACTTTTGGACTGATGCCTGTCGCAGATACGCCAATATGGACTACATCGTAATGTCCGCGCTGGCTGGGTTCGACCTCAAGGAGCTGACGATCTCGTATGACATCGCCTGCCAATGGTGCAAGAGACTGCTGGAGCGCATACTCAAACTACCCGCTGACATGCAATTGGACTTCTAGGAATTCCTGTTTGAATGTGGGTTGCCTGTATGGCACGCGTCATCCCACGAGGGGGAGTGCGCAGCCAAGAACAGCCTTAGTTTTGTGCCTGGAGTTGGGAAGAGCGACAGGGAGGGCATCGAGCGGTTGTGGTCCGAGTTAAACATGTTCGCGTTTCACATGAAGACCATGGGGCTCAGCCATCGGGCGGATACCCTGGAGGACAAAATTGACCACCACAATTTCATGAAAAATCTGGGACAAGGTGAGCAACAACCGTGTCAGCTGCTACTTACTTGGCCCTGATGGTTGTATTACAGCAGATATTCCTCGGCGGAAACTGATGGTCGCCATCACGGAGCGTGCCAGGCAGGTGGCCGCCTGGAAAGAATAAGAGTGTCCCCTCCGAGGTCAGAGCGGCGTGGCAAGAGTGCATAGATGCATTTCTCGCCAACAAGAACCTTCCAAATCCGTATATGCTGAGCGGCAACGGTATGTGTTTAGGAGTCTGTTTGGGTGCCGACGAGGGTCTGACGAACAGGACAGACAGTCCTACCGAGTCCCAGATCCGGGTAGCCCTGAAGAGGGACGAGGAGGAGGTGGCGGCTAAGGGCACCGCGCCGTTACACAGAATGAGTGCAACTGCCTTCCTGACGGCCGGCCTTCAGCTCGAGGATAGCCAGTACGTCAGGGTTGGCGCGTGCGGTACCGCGACACTGGTTGACAATATCTTTTCAGAAGCCGAATCAAAGCGCAGCTGGCGGGGACGGCGCTGGTGACGGCTGACCGGGAGAGCAAGCTCCAGGAGCATCATCTGGCCCTACAGGCAAAGCTGTGCCCATTCCGCGTGCTACAGCATATTTATACTCCCATGGCGATTCACGCAGTGGACCAGGAGGAACGCGCCCGCAATCCTGACGCTGCTCCGGTGCGAGCAGAAAACGTTCACTTGTTTCTACCCTCCCAGCTCACGGAGGCGGAGCACGCAGGAGGGTGTCAGGAAGGCCTCGTGGAAATGGAAGCCAAGCTCCACGAGGCGCAGTGTGGCGACGCGCTGGTGAAACTCCGGAGCCGCCTCCATGCCAAGCGCCATGTCCTCTACTGGAAGGCAGGGAACGTCGGGGGTCAGCATGGTGCGACACGGTCGCAAACTTTGGTGGGGCAGATCACCGATCGTATCAATGCGACGGCAGACAAGTATCGCGACGCTCGGCGGGTGCTGCACAGCCTGAAGGGTGCGGACCACGCCCCGCACTTCCAGGAGCTCAAGGCTGCCGACCTCACCCTCGACGGCGACGTACAGCCTGTAGGGTGTGACACGGGTGGTACCGCGGGTGTCACGCTGTCACACCGTACCCGTGACCCGTGACACCGTACCCGTTTCCCACGGGTACGGGTTTTCACAGTAATTAACCACAGTTATTCTGGGATAACTGTGGATGTCTATACTGTGGTATATACTGTGGTTATTCACACAGTATTTTTTGTTTCATTCAAAACTATAGCTGATATTGTGGTATAGTATGTTATATTGTATGAGGAGATGAGTAACTCAGTGTGTAATCAATTTCCAAGGGTTATATTGCACTCTGATGCTTTCATAATGTGAGAGGAACCTGGTTCCTGGTCACATGGTCAGCCAAAAAGTTGGAATATGGTGAGGTGGGTGTACTAGAAGTATCCTAACCTCTCATATGCTACTTTAGTCTACTTGGATCTCTGCTTTTTCAGTCTTTTCTGAGTATTTTGGAGGTCTCAGGTTCAATTCCTGGTACCCGCAGTTTTTTACCACATTACGGGTACGGGTTGTGGTGTTCGCGGTTTTAAAAAATCCAGGTACCATACCCACACCCGTGGCACCCGTACCCGTAATACCACGGGTATACCCATACCCGTGTCACACACTACATACAGGACACCGAGACAGCCGCCAGGAAGAGGCTCGCGATGATCAGCGCGGGCAAGGGCGCCAGAAACCCCTGCCATATTTCTGGAACATCTAGGAGAGTGATGTTGTGGATCTGGGCTGCGGATGGCGCGCTTGATGTGGCGGAGGAGGATCTGCACGAATGTAAGTTCATCTACGCATGTGCGCAATACTTTGCTAATGTCCAGCAGCCTTGCGCGTTGAGTGGTCCTGGGCGAAGGTGCGGAAAACTCGCTGGGATGAAGAGGTGCATATTCTGCAGGAAGAGATGCGCCGGATCTTGCACTATTTGGAGTGGGAGACAGGGGCTTGGGAGGCAAAAAGGGAGGGAGTGGCAGAGTCCGTGACACCGGCAATACGTGCAGGAATGCAGGCCTACGCGGCGAAACAGGCGGATATCCGTGCACGCCTGCGTGGCTTCTTTTGGACGCAGCTGAATCTATCCCTCGGGGACGCTGCAGCTGCTTCTGTGCGGGACTCAGCACTGGAGGACGGCGACGCCCTCAATACTCTATTCACGGGAGATGCGGAAGGTATGTACCCTACTCCAACCTTGGTGTGAATGGTGCTGATACGACGCGTTCTATTCAGCGTAAACGAGTCGTAAACTCGCGTTCTATTCAGTGTAAACGAGTCGTAAACTACGTAGCTATTGTCTTGTAAGGATGTTAACATGACGTGTAGCTTGAAGTTTTAGCTGGCAGGAGCCTGAAATCCCGAAAGATAGCCTGCGAAAGCCTGAAATCTCGAATGACAGGCAATCCGACAGGCGTAGGTGTGGGGGAGCGACGCCCAGGGGCGCAGGATGAGTGTGGGATCAGGTTTTGATGGCGCGTCAACACGCAATAGCGGCGCCTGTAGGTAGAGGGCGTGCATGAGCAGTGACATGTGGAGGAAGGGATGGGGATTAGGTGGGGGAGGAGTAGGAGCACAAGGTTATGAATAGGGCAGGATCGGGCGGGGGGAGAGGGAGGTCGGCACACTTTGATGGAAAATCAGACGGCAGGGTGGGGACTGGTGGGTAAGGCAACGGGGCGATGTGTGGGGTGGCTCGGGGATGCTGCAGTAAAGATAAGATGAGTGGTGATCGGTATTTTCAGATGCAGGTGTATAGGCGTGGTTTTGATTCAGTTTATTGTTTTCGGCCACTGACACCCAATTGGGAAGGAAAATGGGGGACGGAATATTATTATATTGTAATTGCACCGCAATGGGACAAAATGGGTAGTCGGAAATGGCCAAGGAGCAGGAAAACAGGCAGGGAACTGGCAGGCAAAGGGGCTTAGCCAGGCCCTGGCTGTATCCATGTATATAGCCAAAGGACGCTCTGGCTGTGTTCAGGGCTATAGGCTAAATACTACAGCGAGCATTGGGGCTTTACCCGTCAAATAATAAGACAGATAAAATATCTGCTGATCTCGTGGAACTCTTCCAACTTTAACAAAGTTGCAACCCTCCTGCACGAAACGATGGTACGCGCTTGTATTTGGTGAACCATCATACTTCGTGGGAGGTATCGGCTTCACGAGCATCTTGGGAGTCTTGGATCAATGATGTTTATTAGATCCCTTGCACTGGTGTCGCAGAGATGGAGCTCGCACCGATCCAGGACGGTCATCATCTGATGAGCTGGAGTCTGAGGAGGAGCTCGAGCTTGAAGGACGGTCTGACGGACCGGACGGGTGCAGGGTTTGATCTCCGTGATGTGGGGGATCGTCATCAACATCATGAAGCACTTGTTCAATAAAGCTCCCGGCAACAACTCGGACTGGAGTCTTCATACTGCGGGATTTATCACGTGGTGCACTTCGACGGATGTTCTGCTCAATGCTGTTCTTCACAGCTTGTTCAGCTTTGGTCAAGGCAGGCTTGATTTTTGGCTTAGGTTCAGTCTTTTCAGTCTGTTCCAAGATGCTGAGTTCCCTTCTCAATTCAGCAATTCTTTCTTTCGTGTCCTGGCCAGGCACTTTCGGTTCAATCTTCTGAGAAGACACCTTGGAATCTTTCGATTGCTTAGGCAATTGACGGGACAACATCCTCACAATTTCTGGTTCATCAAAAAATCCAGGAGTTGTAAACTGCTCCCGTTTTATCACCTGGTTGATCTCGGCAAAATTCTCCAGAGCATCGCGTTGAGCTTCAAAATCTCTATCCGTGAACTCCTCTGAAGAATCGACATTCCCCCAATTACGAGGATTGATTCCCTTCCCTTTCTTTCGGGATGGGCCTTCACCCACTGAAATGGCGGGACGTTCAGATGTGGAGCTCACAATCTTGGCATCATGCGATGGTTTGGAATCATCAATATCAATCAGTGATATAGTCTCACGTGGAAGTGGAGCTTGTTCCCTTTCAGTCGCAACATCTAATGCCTCTTGCGCCATAGACTGATAACGACGAGCAACAGCCAAAAGCTCAGTGGCACTCATCTCACGTAGAGCCTGGGACAACGTTGACATTGAATTCTGCGAGTTATTTACTGGGGAGCGCGCATGGCAAACATTCGCCGTCGCGGAGTTACCATCAGATCTTGGAGCATGATGGTTATCAAGCAAACCCCAATCGACGTCAGGATTCAACACAGGCACGGAGGACTTGTCAGGGACATTCCCTGAGGAGACAACTGCACTGGGCGAACCCGAGTGAGATATACCGCCCTCCTTGCGGAGAGTGGGTCTGTGTGAAACCACCTCGCTGTACAACAGCTCGGGGGAGACGCTGCGTGATTTCGGCACAGCCATGGATGCACGATCCGTTCTGGGAGTCCCAGTCGTGGGAGAAACGGCCCCAGGAGACCATAAGCTCAGCGGAGGCGACGCTTGACCAGCACGGACAGCAGAGCAAAGGGAATAAGGGGGGCGACCAGTCTGAGACATGTTTTCTTCGGTAGCAAGTCAAAAGCAGAATCGGCGAGGTCAGTGGATATCAGGACCAACGGTAGCCTAGATAGAGCGTTGACAGAGCTTGGTTCAGTTCAAAATATGTGACGGAAGCAAGAGGATTGAGTTCCGGCACAAGGTGGCAAATCGAGAGAACTGGTGTAAGTTGTCGATTAACTGAAGAAACCGTAACTACATCAGGTACACTACTTATATACTATGAATCAAAGGCTGTGCATGGAGTGCATGGAGCATGATGATGAGGTGCGGCAGCAGCTCATCCAGATCATATGGCATAATAGTCAAAAGGAATAGTTTGGGAGCATAGAACAACAAAAATAAATATTTCCGTTACAAGCGTGAACACCGGCAAAACTGAACCTCTGCATGTTCTGCGGAGGTAGCGGTCACTCTGCGGAGGACTGCCAGAAGCCCCAGAGAGGCGCAGGCGAAAGCCGCTTCCACTGAGACATCATCCGGTCAGGGCTCATCCGGTCAGGCCTCCTCTGAGTCAAAAAAATAGACAGCAGCTCGGAATCCTCTACTCCCGGTCTGAGTTGCGTTGACTCCGGGGAGTTTCCTGAGGTTTGTCTCAATGCATCCGCTCTTTCTACTAATGCCCTTTATGTCGATCTTGATACTCGTCCAGCCGGACTCCTCTGCTCCGGACGAATGCTCAACCATTCCTCCGTCATTTTTATCGTTGCTTGCCGTGGGAATCAACTCCCGCTTAAGGACTCTCGTTGATTCCGGATCGTCTCATTGTTTTTTGTCTAAATCATCTGTGAATTAAATCGTTTTGTCACTTATGCGGTCCCTCGGTTAAACTTCGATACCTTGACGGCTCTTTCTCCATCATCAACCAGATGATATGTTTACTCCTCTGGTTCCTTCCAGTGAGGTCCACCTCCAGGACTTCTATGTCACCCGTCTCGATTCTCCATGTGAGATGGTGTTGGGATACAATTGGCTCACTGCTTTAATCTGTCGATTAACTGGTCGGACACCTCTATCACATTCCCCCATTCCCTCCAGTCTTTGTCGACAAACCTGGCTACTATGCCGGCTCTTGTTTTGGTCGCTCCGACTACGGACAAGGTGGTTTCTTCAGCTCCGGTTAAACCAGCTGGTCCATCTACACCGATCATGGCTCCCTCTCTGGATCTCGGTCCTTCTATGGACACTCTTGCTTCCGGACCTCTACCGGTCCCGTCTGGTCCATCTCTGGACACTTCTTCTGAGGTCTTTGTGCCTCGTCCGTTCACTTTGGCTCTGCTTGTGTCGTTGGTTTTGGCCGTGGCTTATGCCACTCTTATTCGTGACAAGGATACTGTTCAGTATACCTTGGCTTTCGCCGTCGCTTCCAGTGAACCGGACCTTTCCGGTTTGCCCTCCGAATATCATGACTTTGCTGACATATTCTCTGAGCAGGAAGCATACAATCTTCCCCCTCATCGAGAATTCGATCTCAAAATTGAGACCGAAGAAGGCAAAGTTCCTCTGATCGGACATGTTTATTCCCTTTCCCAAGCTGAGTTAGCCGCTCTTCGTGACTTTATTGACAAGAATTTGAAGTCGGGTTTCATATACCCTTCTCGTTCGAGTCATGGCACTCCAATCCTCTTCGCTAAGAAGAAAGACGGCTCTCTCCAGCTTTGCGTTGATTACCGGGGACTTAACCAAATCACCAAGAAGGACAAATATCCGCTTCCTCTGATCGCGGATCTCTTGGACGCGCCTGGGAAGGCACGTATCTACATGAAACTCGATCTTCGGCACGCCTACCATCTTCTCCGGATTGCACCTGGTGATGAATCCAAAACTGCTTTCCGCACTCGTTATGGCTCTTATCAGTTCCGGGTTGTACCGGAAGGCCTCACGAATGTGCTGGCCACTTTTCAGTGCTTCCTCAATACGGTTTTCGCTGATCTGCACCTCATATGGCTGTCTTTTTACAAAAGGTAGTGGTCGAGCTCAGATGGTCCTTTGCAAAATAACGTTGCTAACTCAAAAGGGTATTTGAGGGTTGTATTTGCAGTAGAGGGTTATGCCCGGCTTACACGGCACAAACAGTCCACCCTAGATGCCGCCATGGCATGCTCTGGGAATATTTCTTTTAATTTCCTTTTATTTCTTCGCTGTTCCAGGCTCATGCCGAGCATTGTGATCACATCAAAACATATCCAAAACGGCAAATAAATAAATAATTCACAAAAAACACTGGAAAAAAAGCCTTGATAAAACATCCCCATGTCACCGTTAAACCCACTGATGCCGCCGCCGTCGTCCCGTCGTCATCGGGCAAAAAAAGCGAAAAATTCACCCAAAAACCCCCCAAAAAACCACCTGAAAAGCACACCCTACTCTGCATCATCCTCGTCGGCCAGCTCATCGTCGCTGCACGCAGCCCACCCCGCATCGTCGCTGTTGCTGTCGTCGTCAGCGCCTTCCTCCTGCTCTTCGCCCTCCTCCACGTTCGGTGGGCGCGGCACGCGTTGCCTGCCCCGCCCACGATGCTCCTCCGTCCATGCCGTAACCACACCCTTCGCGAGCGCCCTGTACATAGCTGCCTGCTGCGTCCCGTACGCGATCGCGCCCTGGGTGACCTCCGGCGACATGGCGCACTCCGGTAGCGCCGCGACGTGCGCTTCCCATACCTGAGCGTCGTGCTCAAAGGACTCGCCTACGCGCCGGTACTCCTCCGCCAGCATCAGTACCTGCTCTTTCCACCGGCGCGTTCGGGAGTACGCCTTCGCCCATTCAATCCTCAATGCCTCCTCCAGCTCCGCATCCGTCCCCTCCGACCCCGCCCCCGTCCATATCCACGACACCACGCGGTTCTTCTCGGAGGTGTTGATGACGACCTCGCCGTCATCGAAGTCGTCCTCCATCTGATCATCGGGCCCATCCCCGCCGTCGTCCCCCACTGGGATCTCACCCTCCCTCCTCAGCTGGGCCAGCTTCTTTCGGCGCCGGGCGTCCTGCTTCCTCCGCGCGGCCTCCTTCCTCGTTAGCTCCTCCGAATCCTCCATCAGCCGAATATCCTCCTTTCGCAGCATCCGATGTGTGAATTTCTTGGTGTCTCCGTCGTGCAACCGATACAATGCGCTCCATGCGGCTTGGTACTTCTCCGAGTGCAGCCGTATCTTGCTCTCGTTCCGGGCCACGAGCATTCGCGACCTCGTATTGGCGCCCTGGTGGCGTGCATTGTTTTTCTTGTACGTCGTCAGCCGGGATTTTATGTGGAGCTGATTGCGGAGTTTGTGGAGGCCACCGCAACATTGCGCGTCGCGCGCGAGGACTTCGATGAGGTCGACCCCCGCCACACACCCTACCCGACGCTCTTCAGCCTTCAGCGCCGAGGGGAGCATCAGCGGGGTATCCTCCGGGAGCTCTTCAGGTTTTGCGGGGAGGCGGGAGAGTGCTTGCAGAGCACCTGGCGTGTAGGTCATCTGGAGTTTCCGGAAGCGGCTGATGCCGCGGTTCAGCTTCCTGCGCAACGCCAGAACATCGATCTTTTGAGCCGTAGTCCCAGCCTTCTTGAGCTCGGCTTGGACGCGAACACGCCGCCTGCGATCGCCGTTAAAACGATGTCAAAACAACGACCAAGGTGGGACTTACTGCTCATCCTCGAGCTCTAGCCCCACGTATACGAAGGTACTTGGGCTTACATCGTGCAAGGAGGGTACACCCTTCTTCTCGTTGGCCGCCTCCTCCTCGGAAAACTGCAGGCGAACGCTGGCCTCGGTCAAGCCTGTTGTGCGGTCGTCAGCGATTGATATCACGGTGTGCGGGTTAAACGTACCTTTTTCCACCAAATGGTAGGGATTCTTCTTCTTCCGTTGCGTTGCATCCTTAACAAGCGCCGCCTCTTCCTCGTACTCCTCAACCATCTTGCGCCACCACAGAACGTTCGCCGCCTGCTCCACGGAGAAGGTTGCGAAAGCCTCGTCTTGCAGGGCATGTTCCTGAACGGCGACGTCGTAGCGCTTGCGGAGTAGTGCACCTGCGAATCGTGAGTCCAACATTCAATCGGAAAACCATCTCACTTACCAATCGTGACGAGCTTGCACCAGTTCCACCAGTGAAGGTGGCAATCAAGCACGTCGTGGCGAGATCCGGGGCCCATCTCCCTTGTGCTCGTTGCTACACCCCCAAGGTTCGCCCATGGGCGCTCGATGCCCTCCCCATCCGTCTGCGCAGCTCCAAGCAGGAAGTTGAGCGAGAAGACCAGCTGGCACGCAAGGATGTGAGCGTGGAGGTGCAACTTGGGGATCACGAACGCGAAGAGGAGCAGGATGATTTGGACCCGGACAAGGGGAGGGAGAAGAAGGAGTCGCTCCATTAGATGCTTCCACCACTGGCATATGATGTCGTAGGATATAATCTTGAAGAGCCGCTCATCTTTCCACCGAAGCACGGCTGCAAAGATCCAATCCATATTGGCATATCTAGACGGGGTTCATAAGCACGGGAGAAATGGCGGGTGTATTCAAACTCCTACCTTTCACCCTTCTGAAGGTCGCCCACTCCAGTCGCCTGCACAAACTCGTGGCGCGCGCAGACGCACATCCCCACGCCCGTCGTGCTGTACCCACGGGAAAACTTAGTATTGGCGTAGTCGAGCGCCGCCAAACCGCTGCATGTACTCATCTGGAACCTCGGTCAGGATCGCACATCGGCCCCCTCAATTGAATAAAGGACTTACCTCCTTCTGGTCCGTAACACTCAGCAGATATTGGCGATACGGCTCATTTTCCACAAAATACGACCATCCCGTCCCTAACCCTGGATCACGGAGGTCGCTTGAGACCAATCGACGCTTCAGCCTGAAGCAGGCGTCCAAGGCAAGGAAAAGAATGTAAAGAAATCTAAAAAGCGGTCAGCACAAAGGATATCGTATCCCGGAAGGCGTACGCACTTCAATTCTGGAGGAGCTTTCTCCCAATCATCGGGCAGATTGACGCCAGGACGGGGACATGCCGGGCATTGAATTGCGAGCTCCCCTGGCTTCGTACCGTCGACGCCGCTCGGCGCGTGTCCACGCCCGCCGCGCTTCAGCATCAGAAGATGCCTGTATTGCCTCGCTATGCGCAGAAACTCGACGTATCGCTTGGGAGGCTTGCTGACGCCCATAGCATCGGTTGCCTTTTCCAGTGCCCCGTAGAAATCATACATCGTTGTTTTTGCCTGCAATGTTTGCAGCAAAAAGAAGTCCAGACAGCGGAACGTGGCGGCGGTGTTCGGAATGTCGTGGGTGGCGGGGTACCAGCGGCGACACAAGAGCTGCGTTCTCGGGTGACCGATCTTGGCGCGCTGCTCACAACCGCAAAAGTCGGCGGCCACCACGTGAATGTAGCCGAGGTCGACCACCACAAACTTGTCCTTCCTGACGGGGCGTAGACAGTCTGCATGGCCGAACTGTATCCGTAGGCCCAAGGCGGCCAATGTAGTCCGTTCGAAATAAACCCCATTCCACCTCTAACCAAGAAAAAAATAAGTTTCCACCAGATCTGCTGATGAATGAGGCTTACATCTATGATATGGAGAGGGTTACACCTGTGAAGATTGACGCAACACGCGTCGCAGTACAAGAGCTCCCCGAAACACATTGTGCAACGGATCGTAGCTCCAGGTACGCCGCACGATGCGCAAATATCCCCGGTAACGTCACCCAAGCCGCCTTGGCGAAGGAATTCTTGGAGATACTCGTCACGGAGCGGGCGCCAGCCGTGCATGACCTTGTCCTTGAATCATGGATTCGAATGAGAAATCCAAAGAAATCCATTAGAAAAAAAAAAATACCGAAGGCTTTACAACTCGGGGAGCCTTCCGAGGAGGTGGAGCCGGGGAAGGCACACGGTCATGGAAACCACCGAGCTCCATATCATAACGATCCATATCACAGAGATTGTCCATTTGCGGATTGAATTCTGCATCCCCAAGTGGAGGATCCTCGTCCATGGGGGCCGGCCCGTCGTCTCTAGCTGCTTCCTCCAATTGGACGCGCATTCGTTTGACCGGAGAAGGCGGCTCAACGGATAAGAGTTCCGCGTATACGCGTCGACCATCAGCCGATGGTCGTTCAACCAAAGTGTCAATTGGAGCCGTGACGGCCGTTGGTGGGCTCAAAAAGTCCGCGAGAGAGCCAGAGAATGTATAGCCCGAATCGTCGGCCTGCGATGGGCGCAGGCGATGCTTGGACATGGCGCCAAAAACTTGAGAAAGCGCGTCAGCACGTGATAGGTGGGCGCCATTCCATTTGTTGATCAAAAGGCAGGCGCTAAATCATTTGATCACGGCGCTAAATCACCAGGCCCACCACCTCGCTCCCACCACCTCGCCCACCCCACCGCTTATAACCCAAGGGCCGACGCAAGCATGGATTAGGTACCAAATGACCCCAGGTGAGCACAACCCCCCGAGCCTGCTAATACGTGGCTCCGACCCTGGAGCCGCCGAACACCCACTCCCGCTATCCCATTATTAAAATTAATACTAATTCTTTTGCATAGGGCGCACGCGCTCGGGTGCAGAGTTCAGCGCATTCGTTAATGCGGTGGCGGTCCCCGTTCGACACCCGATCCGCCTTGCGGAGCTCCTAGCACGGCGTGACGACGGTCCCGACTCCGACATCGAGTCGGAGTGTGACAGCGACGGCAATGGCAATGGTGACGACACCCCCGACCCCCCCAGGCCCGCCCCCTGCCCGCCGGGTCCTTTCTTCCGAGTGGCTCCGCCAGGACATCTACCTGGGACCCGTTTACCTAACGGCAAGATGCCCGGAAGCGTCATCCGCTGCGCACGCCCTGTGGCCAAAGCCTCGTGTGCGGAGGTCAAGGCGCACCGCTTGGCGAAGAAGCACACGAAGGAGCGCGCAACCCGCCTCGTTGACCAAGAACAGCGCCGCATCAACGCGGGCACTCGCCTGAAGGGTGTCGCGCAGCTGCGCGTCCGCCAAGCCACCCCCATTCGGATACAACTCTTG
Organism: Mycena leptocephala; assembly: GCA_029378395.1. NCBI lineage: Eukaryota > Fungi > Basidiomycota > Agaricomycetes > Agaricales > Mycenaceae > Mycena > Mycena leptocephala. Next base: position 12,603 of record JARJLF010001164.1, read on the forward strand.
CTGGAACGCATGGGCTCACCGGGCGGGCCCGTAGCCTCCTCTGGTTGGCAAGCTATCCGGCAGGATGAGCCCGACGCCCGCTCATACGCGCTTGAGGAGTTGCGGGCCCTGCATCCCGACTTCTGGGTGTATGATTGGCAAGGGTAAGTACATACGCGCCTTCCGAACGACAGCTCTCCCTCACCCGACCGCCCCTCTCTTTACAGGATCCCCACCCCCGTGATCGACGCCGACCGCCACATCCTTCTCTGCCTGGGTGGCTTTCCCGACACCCCTGGCTGGGATGCAGAGGTTGCGCGTGAGGCTGCAGGGCTCATGAAGGCGGCCGCCATCAAGGGTCTACACCGAGCCGAAGTGGAGACGCAAGGCGGGCCTGGGCGAGCCGACACCTCGCCGCGGGCCCCACGCTGCGAAGAGCATCGGGGCGTCCATGGGTGGCGGGCAAACCTACCCCCAAAACCTCGCCCACAGCGTGCGCAACCTTGCTATATTCGCGCGCCTCTTCAGCGAGAAGTCGATTCAGCGAATCGCTGGCTGGACCAACAGTACGTGACCTCCTATTCCTCTGCGTCATCCATCTCAACTCAACGGCCTGCCAGTGCTGTTCATGGCTTTCGCGCCGGACTTGCACGAATTCTACCGCCACAACCTCGATGATCTTTGCGCGTGGGACGGCGTACAAGATCGCGCTAAGCACATTGTACGCAACTTTGCCAACAGACTGTCCGTATTCGCCACCGCCACCTTTAACTTCGGCCCCGCGACCGTCACCCTCCCGCACCTTGACTTCCGCAACCTCGCCTGGGGGTGGTGCGCCATCACAGCGTTGGGGGACTTCGACCCCGACCTTGGCGGGCACCTTGTCCTCTGGGATTTGAGGATGATCATCCGGTTCCCGCCCGGATCGACCATACTTCTCCCCTCCGCCATTCTTCGACATTCCAACACCCGGATACGTGCGCACGAAACGCGTTTTTCCTTCACGCAATTTACTCTGGCCGGCCTTTTCCGTTGGGTTTACAACGGCTATCGCACGGACAAGGATATCGCCAAATCTGCAAGCACCTCCAAGGAACAGCACGGCCAGCGGAGGCAGGATAGGGCGGAGCGTTGGGCGGAGGGCATGAAGATGTACCGCAAGTGGGATGGACGGATTGCGGCTGAGTAAATACAATACCTCAATAGATTACTTTCATTTATTTCTTAACTACTATTTCTGATGCCATTAATTGACCTTTAAACCAATGCGAGCCCACTCTGAGATCAGACGGTCGAAATTAAAAACGTTTCCACTTTGGATTTCAAAAAGGCCGTCAGCTCGCGAACTTGCTACGGGGTATAGCGAACTTGCCACTAACCGAGTTTCATGGATGGGACATTCCACCACATTAACAATGTTGCCATACCCAAACAAATATCTCATGATGACCGTTGACCCCCTCCGCATCCCTTGGATTTTTCTAGGATTTTTATTCCAACTGCAAAATGAGAAGTTGGTGTCGCACTCAAAACACGATGGATTGCTCTATTTACTACTGTAACTTGGACCCTCATAGCGACCTTCCTCAGCACAAATTTTCGCACTTGGCTGCTTTCGTCCCCAATATCAAGGTAGCATCCACCCATACTGTTGGCTTGTCTCTGGGGACTCAGGGCTCTAGGACGCGTGTATGGCTGGGGGGAAAAAGGCGAAAGCGTGCTCAGACGCTCAATTGCAGGCGCTTGCACGATACCGCGACAAGTACGCCCATCCTTCGGCCCATCAGTTTTTGCTGAAATTATCTCCCATGTAGACACCGAGATGAGCTCTTGCGCAAAGCCCGTGAGCGTATGGCGCGTCGTCGAGCACGCATCCGAGAATCCCAGGAACTACAGGAGGAATATCAAGCTAAAGCCCGTAAAGATAGCGCGCGCTTTCGCGAGTCTCATGGCGCCATCCTTCGCCTGAAAGCAGTCGTTCGACGGGACAAGTGTGTTCACAATTTTTTTTGGGTATCCCTCTTTCTTATTTCACATCTCCCAGGGCGTCTATTGCAAAAATTGGATACAACAAATGGTACGAAGGGTACCGGAAGCGTCACCCTAGCCCGCCGCCCACACCCCCACCCGACGACGTCCCGTTGCCCGATGATCCTCAGCCCGAACCCACCGAGCCTCCCTGCGCCGCACCCGACGTTCCGGAGGACAAGGAGACGCTGGAAGATTATGAGACAAGAATTCATTACTGGCTCGACCACCTTGATCCCACAACTGCACCGGACTATGTCCCTACCCCTGGCCAGAAACCGTTTTTCCAGCGAGGGAAACAGCGCTGGTATTGAGCGGTCTTTTCGATTTTTTGAAAATGCACGACGTGTTGTACCATAGATCTTGTCTTGCCTTGAAATATAGCTTAATTCATTTCAATTTCTCACTTCACATATGTAAATTCAAAATTCAAGAAGAACAACTTGTATTTGAGGGCGCATTATGTATATCTACATTTTGGGGACTTTGGCTATGTACAAAATCTTGTGCGTCTTGTGCGTCTGATGGCCAGACAGAAAAGAGCAAGTGCGTCAGACCGGGGACGATGAAAAAACCAGAGGAGCATACCTTTAGTCAAGTTCATTCATTTGAGCTTCAAGTTGACGCTGGGCACGCTCGTCGTTGCACGGCCTGAGGCCCGCCACCACCCTCTGCAGGCGGTCCCAAGCGCGCTCTGCCTCCTCGATGATCGACATATCGGCGAGGTAATCTTGGCGCGGCCCGGGTCCCATCTCCCGTACATGTGGCGCAGGCTCGGGGTCCGTGGCGGGGATGGATTGCGCGATGGCCGTATAGGCGGAGGGAGCGAGTTGGAAGGAGCCGTTCACGAGATGGACCGGGCAATCTTTGGGAATAAGCACTGTGTTTCCTGCAATGGCGAAGTGGTATGCGTTGCTGAGAACAAGGGCACGCTCGCGGTTTCGGTGAGTTTGGCGGGTCCCATCGTGGTTGTGCGCGACAACTGCGTGCGCGAGTGCGAGTAGGGCGCGGCGGCGATCCAGATGGAGTATCTTGTGCCATTCCTGGCTAGTTATCAAGCCGGCGTCAGTGTCTTGGGTGCCGCAGATGTAGTCTGCAAGGAGCAAGTTCGCAAGATCCCTATTTAGGTACATGATGATGATCAACGGAAGCAATGGGCCGGCTAACAAACGGCGACACCTACCTTTCCTCCTCATTTAACTGTGCCATTGGGTTCGGTGTATGCAGGTAAGTGAGCCAGCGAGTTTCTTTACCTCCCGAGCTAAGCGTGGGCATTGTGGTGCATCCAGCTACATAGGATGCATGTGACTCGTTTGGTGGATTCGCCTTTCTTTTCTTTTCCACCACCATCGACTTTCGTTCTTCAAATCCAATTTACCTTCGCCTTCCAAAAAATGCCTGCTCCCGGTCAGCCCCGCTGCAAGCCGCGCTACTTTCCCTCGCCTGGGGACGAAGACACGTTTGACGTCGACAGCGACATCGATGGGAAGTACTTTGTCGTTGGTGCGGGCAGAGGAACTGGTATTTTTACTGACGTGTAAGTTTTTTCCCCATCCTTTCCTATCCTACAGCTCACTGTTCACTGTTTCTTGCTTTAGCGACGCCGCTAACGCCCAGACCGATGCCTTTTCTGGTTGGTCCAAACGCGCGGCCAAAAAATGGGATGGAGCGTACGACGTCTGGGATGATTACTGCGACAAGCTGCACCCCTGCGGCTGCCCTACCTTGCGCATGCCGGTCGGTTTTACCCACCCGACTCCCGTCGCGAATCGTGAACGTCGCTGTGCGACTGCGACTGCCTCTGCCGCCTCAGCTCCTTCCCCACCCCTGCGCCCCCCTCCACCTCTGCTTCGTCCTTCGCGCCCTCTGTTTCGACCCTCGCTCCTTCTATGCCCGAAACGCCCCGGCAGCGCGGCAATACCTGGGATACAGGTGCGGGTGGGATTCCCCGCCAACGTGGGCTCCAGTCAATCCCCAAGCCCCCTCCGCCCCCCCCCCAGTACCGCGTTCAGGTGCCTCCCTCGCCCACTGCCCAGTCTTGTGCCCACGTGTCACCCCGCATACCCGCATTCAGTTGACGAGCCGCCGGGCGAGTACGACGAGTATGTAGTGAGTCGCGAGTCGCAGGCGCCCGCTTCCACCTCCGCTTCCAAGCCCGCCTCCACCTCCGTGTCCAAAACCGTCTCCGCCTCCTCCAAGCCTGCCTCCTGTCCAAATCCACGTCCAAAAAAGCGGCGGCGACGGGCTCTGGGGCAGGGGGAGGCGGTGGGGACGGCGACAGCATACGATGAGGTCGCCAAGCTTTCTGGGCCGTTGACGGGTCCCTGGGTGCATCTTCCCACCTCTGCTCAGGCGATCAACGCCATGCACTTCTCGACCTCCCGCTCCCGACCCTCATGTCCTCGACAGATGTGGCGAAGCTCGAGGTGTTCATGAGCGGACGCCTGCCCCTGGACGCATAGATTTCCCGTCTCCTTTTTCTTGGACATGTCCTTTGCCCCATCGTCTATCGTCCCGTCCATTGTCCCATCCATCGCCATCTTGTCCATCGCTGTCTGCCGCCCCGTTGTCCATGTACCCGTTGCTATTGCCTTATATATCTTTTGTACTCGTATTTCATTTTTGCACTGTACTCTACCTACATCTTGGACATACCTACCTCTTAGACACTCTACGAACTCTTGTCTGCATCGTAACTTACGCATTCCTGTAACTTAGTTTTTAACTGTCAATTTATTCAATTTCTTGTAGATAAAAAATGAAAAGGACAACGACTTGTGAGGATTTTGGACTTGATGTAAGTATGTAAAATGCGCCACCACGCCTTGCTCGCACTTCGGCTCCTCGCACGCGCACACGAACCCTACGACGACCATGGGCAAAGGCAAGAAAAAAGACACGGATGAACCTACAAAAAAACGCGGTAATCAAGGGGACTTTCACGGAAAACGGCTTGAATATCTTGAGGGCAAACTGGATGAGTTTCGAGAGCACTCTGCGGACAAAACCACGTGCAGTGGTGGCCGACATTATGGGCGGATTATTGGGCCCGATTTAATTGGCACTTCCTCTCAGCGAGGATCCACTCGATCCACCCAAGCCACCGACTCCACCCGAGCTGGAGCCCGATGTGACGCCAGCCAATCCACCTGAGCCCGATGCGACGCCTGTGCCCGAGGTGCTTTCTGAGGAGGACAAGGCAGCTAAGGTGAAGGTGATGGATGATACCGAAGGGGTAAGTGCATTTGACGCGTTGAAATGGTTTCAAGGGCTAACAGGCACGTCAGAAAATCAAAAGATGGTTCAGCTATAGGAAAAACCTAACAAAAGGGGGCGCATCTTCCAACCCCTTCGCTAAATGGCTTCAGCAACTCAAACACGTCGACGACCGCACACCGAGGCGTCTCCACAACTACCAGGTCTACATGCAGGATGAGGAGAAAAACGCCGAGATAAACACCGTCTTTGCAGAGCGCCATCCGGAGTTGGTGAAAACAAAGAACACCATCAAATATCGATCGGCCATCGCCCGCGAGCTTTTTGAGGCGGAGGACGAGGAGATTAAGATTGAGTTTAGGCTGAAGGCGGAGGAGGATCACAAGGAGGCCATGGAGGAGTATAAGGGAGGTGTGGATGGGAATCCAGATCTTGAGGACGACGAAAGGGCGAACACTCGAACGCGGTTGGTGGCTACAGTGCAGCCCCTTCTCGACGCACTGAGGGCGCACACTGGTTACCATTTGACATTGCTTGCGGGTACGCTGGTGGATGGGAAGTTTGACATCGATCGTGCGTATTCTTGTGCATTAGGGTTTCTAAAATGCTAACATTAGTACAGATGCCATTCTGGAAGAACACCTGCGCCGAAGGCCAAACTGGAAAGGACTTTACCGGCTGGGACCCCAACGGGTACAAGGACAAGGTGGTGAATCATTCATGTGTTTTCTTGCTGCTGCTGGTACGATATCCCACTCCAGGTGTCCCGGACCGATGCTCACAGTGATCTTGCAGACGGTGGATACGATAAGATGGCCATGGACTTGCTGCTGCGCTGCCGCCTGATGCGCCCGCACCTGCCGCACCGCTCAACGCGTCGAACCCTCCTGCCGCGCTGCCCGATGCGTCAGATCCTTCCGCCGCCGCGCTGCCTGATGCGCCCGATCCACCTGCCGCGCTGCCTGATGCGCCCGATCCACCCGCCGCGCTGCTGGATGCACCCGATCTACCCGTCGCACCGCTCGACGCACCTGGGTCCGCTCCCGACGACCCCTTCATAACTGCGAAGGTGGCTCCCTCAAATCCCTCTGAGAGCCCCATGGATGTAGACGAGGGGGAGGGTGGTGATGGGAATGATGGCGGCGGGCGCGAGGAGCCACCTAATCCGCTCCATAGGCTGAAGGAAGCTGGCTCTCCGCTCGTGAGGCAGGTCCAGGCATTGGAGGGGGACACGCAGCTCTCGCGCATCTGGGAGCTGCAGCGCATGAGCGACTACGAAAGAATGCGCCAGACAAATATTGCCCAGACGCAGGAGAAGCTGAAGGAGTTGGGACTTGTGAGCGATATGCGACAGTTGATGGATGAGCTAAAAGGCGGCAGCGCAGTCAAACGCAAAGAGACGGGCGAGGGGGGAAGAAAGGCAAAGCGAGCAAGGGCGGATGACGACGACTTTGACGAAGAGGACAGCGACGAAGGTGGCGACGATGAGGAGGGCGGCGGGCGGGGGGAGTCACCGACGCCCAAAGCACGCACGACACGTGCGAGTGTGCGTAGAGCGGCTCCTTGTGGGCAGGGCGCTCGTGGGCGCGCGGGCCCCACACGTGTGTCGCAAGGGACGGGTATGGAGGGCGGGATTCCGCATTGGGCGGCGGAAGCGCGCGTTACGCTGCAGGGCGAAGGCGGGGTCGTCTGGGGTCGTGTTCTTGAGATGTGGTGGAAGTGTGAGGAGGCAGCGCAGTTTAACGGTCCACCCAGGGGCCAGTCCCCCAAGAATCGGCTGGCGCAGGTAGCGGCGTGGATCGCAAGAGCGCGGGAAGGCGGCCCGAAGCCCGCAATCGTCGATGTATTCGCATTCGCCTCGAAATGGTGGTCCTGGTGGATCGAGATAAATCCCGAGTGGAGGAGGAACAGCAAGAACGCTGAAGAACGGCTAGCCAAATCCATCGCGGGCGAATGGGGGGGGACCGTACAGACAGGGGCCAATGGTCTGCTGAACGTATTGATTTGCCTGCGCTGGTGGCGGGATGCAATTCGGGATACAGAGCTGCCTGCGTGGGAGGAGGCCGTGGGGGACGTCCACTGGGTGCTGGAATCTGTTGGGTAGGTCACAGGTTGATCTCCATGGGCATATGTAAAACTAACGGGGCTATGTTTTTCAGAGCAACGGAGGAAGCCGCGCCGTCGCCGAGCGTGTAGAGCAGCAATAGGGAGGTTTGCGGCTGAGTTGGGGTTGTATATAATGTATATCTTGATGTATGTTGGCCACGGGGGGAGGGCTGGAGGCCCAACGGGGCGCTTTTTTGATTTGTATTAATTCCATTTTGGGTATGTTTTGCCCCTATGTGGGCACGTGTCATGACCACCGCGTTCCGCATCGACTGGACAAGGACAGGGTGATCATTCGCATCAATTTCAGTGCATTTCAAACTCCGCTGGAGCTGCCGAAAGCCCATCAGCCACTTCCCTGCGGCCGCAAAGTGATTTGGTGGCTGTGTCACACAGGCCACGAAATTTTGCAAAAGACCCTCTGGCCCCTACAACATTTCTTTGCAAAATCATAACAATATCAGCTGTGATCTGCTCGATGTTACCGTCATTGTGTACTTGGATGATATCCTCGTGTACTCTGACGATCTGGCAGATCATACGGCTCACGTCTGGGAAGTTCTCCACCGGTTGCGCGAGGCCGGTCTTTACTGCAAACTACCCAAATGCGAGTTCAGTGTCACCACTACGGAATATCTTGGTTACATCCTTTTGCCGGACGGCTTCTGGATGGCACCGGACAAGATTTCGGCTGTTGTTGAGTGGCCGGTACCTCAGAAGGTTAAAGATGTTCAGTCCTTCCTTGGTTTCTGTAACTTTTACCGGCGATTCATCTATGACTACGCTGCCATCACAATTCCCCTTACCCAGTTAACTCGGAAAAACGTTATCTGGGTCTGGATGGATGAGTGCCAACTTGCCTTCGACACTCTCAAGCAAGCCTTCACGGAAGCTCCGGTCCTACACCATTGGGTTCCCAGCTGGCAGGTTACTATCGAATCTGATGCTTCCGACTACACCATCACTGCCATTCTCTCTATTACCGGCGACAACGGCGAAATTCACCTGGTTGCGTTCCGGTCACGGTCCTTGCAACCGGCCGAACTCAACTACGACACGCATGACAAGGAACTGTTGGCAATCTTCGACACTTTTACTCATTGGCATCATTATCTCGAAGGCGCTTCCTTTCCGGTCGACGTTGTCACGGACCACAAGAATTTGGAATACTTTGCGACTTCCAAGGTCCTTACTCGGCGCCAGGTACGCTGGTCCGAGTATCTTTGCCATTTTAACATGGTCATCCGGTGGTAAACCCGATGTGTTGACTAGATGATGGGACGTCTACCCTAAAGAGGGGGATAGGACTTATGGTCAGTTGAATCCTCATAATTTTGACCAGTTTTTACCCAAGATCAACTCACCGTATCGCTCCGAGCCACTCTTCTCGAGGACATAGTTCTTCGAGCCACCGTCGTGATGGACGTCGAGCAACTTCATGCCGATATCAAATCCCACATCACCGACATCCAGCCAGCATTGCAGGCATTGCTACCGCTTCGTCTGGACAGCCTTCGCGATGGACTACCACCCAGCCGGTTTACTCCGGTACGACGATCACATATGGGTTCCACTTGTTACCGGAGATGCACCGGCAGCATTGCGAGTACGTGTTCTTCAGTATATGCATGATCACATACTGTCTGGTCACTTCGGGCAGAACTGCACCCTAGCCCTTGTCCGACGCGAGTACACTTGGCTGGAGCTCCAGACGTTCGTCCAGGACTACTGCAAGTCGTGTATCGTCTGCAAACGCAACAAGGCTCCTTGGCATCGCCCTTATGGATTGCTGAGACCACTTCCGATACCTCTCCGTCCTTGGCATTCTATTTCCATGGACTTCATTGAACAACTTCCCCTTTCTGGCGAGTAAATTGTATCCTCATCATTTGTGATCGTTCTTTCAAGCAGGTCATCCTTATCCCTGCGATGTTCATATTACCTCGGCCGGTCTCACCCGGCTCTTCCTTATTCACGTTTTCTCCAAACACAGTGTTCCCGGTCACGTAACTTGCGACCGGGGCAAGGAATTCATCTCGGCGTTCTTCCGGTCATTGGCCGAACTCCTCAGCATGGAAATGCACTATACGTCCGGATACCATCCGTCTGTGGATGGCCAGACCGAACACATGAACCAGACTGTCGAGCAGTACCTCTGGATCTTCTGCTCATATCAACAGGACGACTGGGACAAGCTCTTGCCTTTGGCCGAGTTTGCTCTCAATAACGCTCTGAACACATCGACCAGTATTTCGCCATTCTTCGCGAACAAAGATACAATCCGGCAATTACGGTCCATCCGAACGTGATGTCGCCAACACCTATGCCAAAGACTTTGCTGTTGATCTAACGATCTCCATCAGTTCCTTCTGACCAAATCACCTTTGCGCGTGACGGTACAAGGAGACAGCTGACCAGGTCCAGGCTCCGGATCTGGACATCTCGGTTGGCGATCAGGTCTTTGTTACAACCAAGTACATCATCAGCACCACTGGCTGATGAAGAAGTTTACTGAGACCTTCATCGGACCGTACAAAGTCATTGGGAAGCCATCTGCCGCATCCTACCAGGTGCGCTTACCAAAATCGCTTTCCCAAGTTCACCCAGTTTTCCAGTCTTTAACTCGAACCTCACTTTCGAACCCATTCGCCGGTTGCGAGAACCGCCTCGGCTGCTGTGAAATCATCGATGGTGATGAACATTTCGAGATCAAGCAGATTGCTGACTCGAAGTTCGACTGGCGCTTCTGGATGAAGCTCCGGTACTACATCAAATGGACCGGTTATGAGAATACAGATGAACAATTTAGCTGGGTTAGTGCAGACAACATTGATGCGCCCGAAACATCGAAAACTTCCACCGACGTTATCTGAACAAACCCGGTCCGGATTATTAATCTTACTCAAATTCACTATAGAGTCATCCGGACTCGGCCGGTTTTGTTTCGCATTCTATTTACATTTTAATTGCTAAAAACTCCAAGAAAAAATATCAAAATAATACAATTACGACTCCAGCGCATTTCCATCTCCATTCTGAGCGTCCGGTTCTTCCGTCTTCACCCTCCTCATCTTCCTCCTCGTCATCACTGCCCTCCTCAACCGATAACTCATCCTCCGAGTCGAGGATTTCGATCATGTCTTTGTCCACGATCTTGCGGGTGGTGATCCTCAACTTCTTCCGGTTCTTCTTCGTCCACTCTACAATGACGGCGGGATTACTGGCTTCCATTCCACTTCTGCTTCTGCTCCTTCAACTGACGCCTCCTCCACGGCTGGCTCATTCGCGGCGACCTCCACAATCTCGTAAACCTCCCGGTTAGGGTTGTCCACCTCCTCCACCTTGACTGGTACTGTGGCCAGTGCTGCGTTTGCTGCCAGATTTCCTGATGGACCGGCCACATCTTCGATCTCCATCTCCGGTGTCTTCTCCTTCTCCTTCTCCTTGGCTGACAGACCGGACGGACTGGCTACCCCTTCGATTCTGAAAGAGGGGAGTCGGTCATCCAAAGACCAGCCGGCCACTCCGTTTCAACAACGACCTCGGGGAGTGAAACCGCGAGGCCGACCGGTGCATACCGGCATGTCCGTGTTGACATCCATTTCGTCTTCCTCGACGCTCCTCCTCAGCTGGCGACGTTTCCAGCTCGATTCCTCCCCCAATCCTCGGCCTTGCGCTTCGTGACTTGTCGTTTATTTTTGATATATTCGTCAATATCTTCATTATTCGGCGCCGAGCCAACGGGCAAGAAGGCATCCAGTTGATCGGCAACATACTCCAATGTGTCGTCCAACTTGGTCGATGTTGTATGACGGATGACAGCCAGCATTGCCTGGGCGGCGTTGTACACCATCCAGGCAGAATCTTGCACCTGCTGTTCTCTCTGCACAAACTCCCCAGACCGATCGCTCCACCCGGTTGAGCCGATCCCTCAGCTCGTCAATTCTCGTCGCTGGCCACATCATTTGCTCAATGAGTTGAGCGACCGGTCCGACGATGGGCGACCCGGGACTCCGACTGAAACGGCCGGATGTCCGGTCGCCCCTCGACTGACCCTTCGTCCCCTTCTTCGCCTCCTTCGCTTCACGGCGCTTGTTGCTTCGGGTCGCCTTCCCACTTTTTGAACAGTGGATCTTCTTTACGTGGCACCGGGTGCAAGCACAATGTGGGGGCCTTGGGATACAACGAAGTTGCTTCTCTTCACATTGTTCACATGCTAAAAATACCGGTTAGTACTGAATCCAACCCGGTCACTGCGACGCACAGTTTAAATCCGCCCCTTCCTCATCCGAATACGTCGTGTTCGGATCGCGATCACTATCCTCCTCCGAAACCGGTTTGTCTTCGTTTCCGAGGACCGGTCGTGGAACTGCTGGTCGAAAGTCGTAGGACCCGGTGACGCGTCCAGGGCGAATCGCAGGTTGGATACGTCGGCGGATTCCATATCTGCCAATGCAGCGGCGAATTCGGCCGCCGAAAGTTGCGTATTGCGTGCCGTTTCTTCCTGGGCTTGCAAAGCCGCACGCAGTTGAGCTATCTTTTTGCTACGACACTGCACGACTGCCAGCAATTCGAGCACGGCCTCCTTGGTGCGCGCTTGCCCCTTGCCTTTCCCTTTTCCACCCGATGAACCGGCATCACCTTCATCGGCTTGTTGCTCATTGTTGTTGCCCTTGTCGTCGCTCACACTGCCTTGGTTTCCGAGGTTGGTATTGGAGGGATCCATGATTGTGTCGGGTGAGGTGATGGTGGCAAGAAGAAAGAAGAAAATTTTCACTTACAGCATGAGGATCAATTGTATAAGCGATCGACTTCCAGGCCGTTGGCCCGACAGCCCGTCACACTGGCGAACTTCAAATACTTTGACGACAATTTTTTTTATCTATTATCTGCTCAACAAATTATTCATCTATTATGCAGGACTCCACCCTATTTGATGACTGGTCTGCGACTGGTACCTTGGGTTTCCTCGGGGTGAGGAACCCAAGAGGGGGATACTGTTATATCCGTGCACACACACCTGGCCTTCAGCTGGCATTCTTGACCTCGACCGGTCTTTCGGCCGATTGGCTTTCGGCTCCGGTAACTGGTCGAACCGGTTACCGCTCGGAACGGGTTTTTACGCAATGAAGGATTACTGAGTGTTTCCTGTTTATCCGTATGTCCACACAATTCCTACTTCTAGTTTTAGATGTTACCTTGTCTAACCCGAATTCTATCTCCTTATTCGGTCTTTGCTTTGACATTACTACTCATAGTAATGACACGTATGTCTACGTATATAAGCCCTATGTACTATGCTGTATTCCTCAGATTGATTATAAATGTGCTTAGCATCTTATCCTCTGTTTTGCATCTTGAGTTGCTCCGTCCAGACTTCATCCAGACGTCCAAATACTTCCCCTCCCTCTCGATCGGCCAAGATAGTCGTGCACACCCTATACATCCTTTCTGTGGTGTCAGCACTTTGTCCCTGCCAACCAGCTGTCATTTCCTCGACCGGTCACATCTTCCGGTACCCAGTCATCCGAATTACCAGCCGGCATCCGGTCATCCGACTCCGACTTGGGATATAACACAGCGCTTTCTCACCACGACCATGAACGATGCTCGTATGCACATCATCCCCTCCTCGAGATATCCTCGAGTTCGGTGACCAGGTGGTTACTCCACCGCCTCTCGCGAGTCTTGCGACAACCTGCCTCGACGGCTACAGCCAAACTTCCCCATGCAGAGCCGGGTTGTTCAGCGCTGCCCTCTCGATTGTCTGTTGCAATCACTCCAGACCGGGTTATTCAATTATCGTCCTGGCTGGGTTATTCACTGTCCTGCCGAAGCCAGGTCGACCCAGGGCTTGTCTTGACAGAAGGTAGAATCTAGTCTACCCACCCCGATGAAACGGTGCGCTTACAATACATCTTGAATATGCTAGTTATAGCGTGTTGTGAAACAACACTAAAAACCACACAAACAATATCTTCTCACTCCCAAAAGACTAGCACAATCCTTAGGTGAGTTCGGGTCCAGACCGTAGTATGCGGCCAGCAGGTTTGGATTGTATAGTTAACAACGAAAACAAGTACTATGAGGCACTAACAAAGTCCCTGCGGCACTTCACTTGGCAAGTTACAGCAGTTATCTTTCGCCGCGGCGTTGGATGAACGTTTGTATGTGACGGATACAAGAAGGTAGTGACTATAAAGATAGTTCTATCGCTTCAGGGCAGAGTTTGTACTTGGTGTTCACAAAATATCCCCAGCAATGGCCAATTCCAATTGCTATAGTGAGGCAAGCTGCTTCTTCCTTGGCAATTCTCTTTACTGCAGGACTCTCCCGTACAGCAGACCTAAACTTGTCCTCGTTTAGGAACATTTCCTTCACTTTTATAGTAACGGCTTAAGTGTTGACTGCAAAGTCCAACTAATCGATCCAACAGCTAATGACAGGACTCTCCCTGACAAGTGTGAAGGCAAAGCAGTTGACAAGTCACAACCAATTCTCAGGTGGTTAACCGTTTGAAGCTTAACTGATGAGTCCCTTGCTTGACAATTCGAGCCAACAACTAACTTCAATTTAAAGAACAACTACAAACTGAGATAGAACTAATCTCTGCAAAGTTGACCTGAGAAACACTACCACTCAATGCTTCGCCAAGTCAAGTTGGGACTTAGAAGTCAATAGCAGCAGCTACATTTGAGTGCTCTAAAGTACAACTTAATCACACCAAAGTACAAGACCAATGGAGAACAAATGAGGGCAAAATGCACTGGCCACTCTCGAGTTTTGGTGGTCTATTTATACAAAGGTGAAAACTACATGACATAAACAGAATATAGTAATTAAGCCGGGGTTCTTGGTCATGCTGGGTCAATTCCTCGTGGTCCTGTGTCGATCCCGCATGGTTTCGGGCCGGAGTTGTCATCAAAATGACACCACGGTCTATATTTGGTGCCCATTGCACCCTACTGCACCCGTGGATGACCAATGCGGTCTGGAGCGATCTAGAGCAGTCTGCAGCTCGGCTCTAACTCGGCATGCATGGCTGTGCAAGTCTAGACTCTTACTTGGGTCTAATTGCTTCTGTTGTGTGATGGCAAACACATTGCACACATCACATGCTTGTCTTGATGGCTAGAGCTCTGTCTGAGTTCCAACCTGTGAACAGGCTCTCATTCTAAGTGGTTCAAGCACACTACCAAAGTGTCTCAATAGCATATCCATATGGTAATTACAGTGGTGCTCTAAAAAAGCGCCGAGCCCCGTTTGAGCTCATTTCGTGGTCAAATCCCTTCAAACAAAATTGTAACAAAAATAAAAATATTTGGTGCATTCTGAAAAATCGATGTTGTGAATTTGCACGCTATCAAAAAATAGTCATCACTCCATGAAAGTACTTGAAAAATGAAGTATACTCACATTTTAGTCCACTTGATTTGATACTCATTTGAGCTCTACCATGGGCACTGCAAATAGGCCATTTTCGCCATTTTGAGAGGATTTTTGGCCATTTTCGCCTAAAATGGCGAACTTGAGAGCCTCCGTGTGAGCTCAAATGAGTATCAAATCAAGTGGACTAAAATGTGAGTATACTTCATTTTTCAAGTACTTTCATGGAGTGATGACTATTTTTCGATAGTGTGCAAATTCACAACGTCGATTTTTCAGAATACGCAAAATATTTTTATTTCGGGACATTGAAGTAGGGATGTCATAGTCTTTTCTGTCCATATGGGCTTGAAATTACTGAACATTCATGCTACAATTTTGTTTGAAGGGATTCAACCACGAAATGAGCTCAAACAGGGCTCGGCGCTTTTTTAGAGCACCACTGTAGACCCGAAGGCTCAATACAGCCTTGGTCTGTTCCGCAATTATGAAAAGTGTGGCTGCGGGGTGGCCGCGGGATAGCTGCGGGATGCATAATACCCCATGTACCACTTTGTCTTAATAAACTGAGGCCCCAGGGCTTGTCAAGTTATCCATAGGACGACTTCTGTGCAGTCATTGGTTCCTTAAGTAGAGACATAATCCCTATGAACTGTCTGGGCTTTTGGGTATATCTCCTTGGTACGGGCATTAGAGTACAACATACCCGCGGTGGCCCTGCGGGCATGCTCTGAATACTACAGCCAGTAGTTCGGAGCTCACTCTGGCTCTCCTTTATATCACCGAACAGAGGCCCCGGGTACTAATACATAGTTCCTTGAGTGTAAGGCTTCAGGAGCACTCACGAAGGGGTAATCATTGTACACTTGCCCTGGCAGGGTGATTGGCCTTATATTGTGTGAAAGACCCTCGGTAGATGGTCTAGCTCTTCGGGAGACTACCAGGAGACGAATATTCGTACTCTCTGAGTCGTAGACTCCCTAGATCTCTCGAATATTCAAGAGAACTGAGCAGAAGGTCTTATCGTAATCCGGCGTGAAGTAAGTCATATAATTCGTAAGTATATCAATATAGTCGCCTAGTGCCTAGTGTGTAGTGCCCAGGCTAGGCAAAGATACTGCCTGTGCCTCTATCAATGCCTCGGAGTAGCTTGACGAGGGTTGGAAGGCTGGTAGGCTGTAGTGGTTTGTGGTAAAAGATAGATAAGATCATGTGATCTACCATACATGTGACTTGTAGCTAAAGAGTAACTAGAATAGGTAAAAACATATAAATGGTTCCTTACAGAGCCCCCCACTCTTGAGCTGCAAGGGAAAAGAATATGTGTTGAGGGCGGGAATGGTGGGATAAAAAAAACTGAAAGGAAAATTTTTCGCACTGCGTTCCATCTTCGAGTGACCTTCCCTCCAATTCCGTGTCCATCTGCGAGTCCATTTCATCGAGTCTCCAATCCCTCTCCAGTGCTGCTGCACGCAGGACATACGAGTCCTCTTCGTCTTGTCTCCATTCCCTCTCCGAGTCCTCTCTGTCTACGCTCTGTTCCCTCTCTGAGTCCACTCCGTCGCGTGGTCGCTGCGCTCCCAGTACCATGCCATACCAGGACCAACCCTACTCCGCTGCGTGGTCACTGCGCTCCCTGAACCCATACCATACCATACCCTGCCCCCCACGAAAGTAGCCGCTTGCAACGGTCGAGCAAGAGCGGATTCTTTCGGAACCCATCCAAAAAGCATATCAGCCCCCCAATCAAAATCAAGGAGCAGAAGGCGAGTGTTGGGAAGGGTGGGCAGTGGTGGGCAAGCACACAATGTTGTGTTGGTCAGAGCATGGAGGAGTATCCACGGAGTTCCATTGAAACCGAGCCAGAGTTTATGGATGACGAGAATGCACACATTGTAGATATTAGTAATGAGAGTTGGACATAGATTCAAAGGGACTCGCCTCGCGGGGGCAATCACGTACGATGATGCCCCCGTTAGGCTTCGCACTTGGATGTGTCGTCTCCGAGAAGGTTCGCGTTTCGCATGGCATCGCAAAAACATCCATCGGAGGAAGGTCGAAGTACCTCTCCTTGGCCGCGGCCGGGGCGCCAGCCTTTGCAGAAGTGCGTGAAAGGAGTGCTGAATTTTTGTGCGCGTGGCTGCGGACTGAGGGAAGATTCACTACACCCGCTAGCATTTGAGAGTGAACGGGTGTAGGTGTTTGGGCGAGCGTGCCGCGTGATCGCATTTACCACAGAATGCGAAGTCGTCGTCGCAGATGAAGTGCACACGGACCGCCACGCACGCGCTTCGACGGTGTCCCACGTGGGGGGCTAAGGCTGCGCGGCGAGATCCCACTGTGTCATGCAGAGGCCACCGATGTATTGATCCACAAGTGGGGAGGTGTGCGAAGCTTCCGAGATCCGCAAAAGTCGTTCGAAGCGGGATGCACGATGGCGCGGGCGCACACACTCCAAAACGTCTGGGCCTGGATGTGCTCGAGTGTTCTGTGCGAAATAAATTACGCACAGGAGACTCGACGAGTCGGATATCCGTGCACGACGACAACTCCATCAGCTTGCTGACAGCCGGATATCCGTACAAATTGGCAAGCTGATTTGCGCAGCACAAAGACTCGGTGCAACGGCGTACTAGAGCGTCCTTGGGCTGTGGTAGCCGAGTGCGTAGCGCGCCGAAGGCGAAACATTACAAAGAGAATCCATGGGCTGCCGCTCCTGCAGGCTTACGCAGACAGAGAAGAGGCAGACCTTCCTGCCAGAATACCCGAACAGGCAGAAGAAGTAAACTGCACAGAGAACGTACGCAGTTTTAAAGCCTCCACTATACCCTTGAATTTTCTCCACGCAGCGCAATTCTTTCGAAATATCTGTTCAGGATAGCGTTCGAATAATTGAAAGGTCCCCGGAATCCACGAAGGTAAAAGGACCGGGGAATTCGAGTCTTAAACAAAACGGCTTGCTTGATAGAAACCCAGTGAATCTCTCAGGTATGTCCTGAAAAATCCACGCGCGCTCCAATGCTTATTCCGGAAAAATGTCGAGGAGGATGGCGCGACGAGGTCGAGGAGATGTGCACGGCGTCAGAGCACGCAGGCATTTCCGAGGTGCGTCCTTGAACTCGGTTTCGGGTCAAGAGTCCGTTTATGGGGACTCGCGGGGGCCATCGCATACGATGAGGCCCCCGTGAAGGCTTCGCGCTTGAATGCGTAGCCATCAATTTGCGTCCTTTGCGCTGTGTAGCCATAGGCAGATGCAGCTGAGATGTGTCCCGTCTGAGTTGGTACATCGAGGCACGAGAGACAAGGTGTGGAGCGCAAGCAGAGATCGACATGCGCTCCACTTAGCCAAACGAATCGAAATCCCGAGGGTTTACGCGAAAGGGCCATGAAGAAATGCGCATGCCCGCACGAAGATTTAAGTGCCAGGAAATTTAAAGTCCCCACCATGTCCGTTCACTTTATCTTCATCTTTCAACACAGCCTCCCGATTTTGTGTTCCCGGTTCCGCCCATAGGTTCATGCACTCGTGCATTTGGAAGGTCAATAATACAGGGAGTTCGAATGTTGGGAACGATAGAAATGCCGTTGGATGAAGGGAATATGGAAAAGAAAAGAATATAAAAGTTTGGGAGCACCCGAGTTTGAAGACCGAAAGAGGAAACAAGCGGTTGTTTGGTTCCAGCATCGGAACTAAACAATCTTCCTTTGTTCTTTTCTTCATCTCGACCGGGTGCCCAACTCGCGCGTCGGCACAGCGCGGCTCCAAGGAACGTGAGATGGTGCCGGCCTCCTCGCATCCGTGTCCAGACATCTACGCAAGGACTCGCAATTGTCCTGAAGTCCAGACAGCAAGTCGGCGTGCAAACGATGCTTGCAGGCCGAATTTCGACGATCTCAGCTGGCGTTGATGACTAGCACTTCGGTGGATGTCCCAAAGGCCCCAGAGAGGTAAGAAGATTCGAAATTGCGAAGTTAAAACCTGAAAATTCGATAGAAAATGCGGAAAACAAATCAAATAAATTCCATAGCTTGGGTATTTGGAGTCTGGAGGCGGCTCCGAGTCGAGCCGCCTTCCGGATCGTGTTGCCGTGCCGTTCATCATGACCGGGTGAAATCCAAGGTATGTTCCTTTTAATCCACGGAATATTAGATTCTGAATTGAAATTCAGATGTGTTATCGCAGGCCCGCGCCTGGGAATCAATCCAGGAGCGGGTACCTATTCCTTCCCGCACCCATGCCAAGCATGGGGCGAGCTCCCCGCGTCGAACGCGCGCGAGGTAAGAGGCGGATGTTGTCCGTACGATCGCACTAACCAGTGCGAAAGGCTTTTCAACGCGGATGACCGTGATGAGATTGGAAGGAGACAGAGACCGGCCGTGCACGCGGGTTTTCGAGGTGTGTCCCTCCATGACTAAATCGTCGAGCTTATACCCACTAGAATTTTCTCTTGGCCCCCCAAGCTCGACTGAAGACCCATTGACGGCAAGACGATCGACAACAAGACCAAGAGCGGGGAGCCACAGTTCCAGTGTAGAAGATGCGGGCTCCAATGTGCAGTACATTGTATGCTTCTCGATGGTGAGGTCCCCCTTGCTGGATCTGCTTGTATTGAGCCGATTCAGCCCCCCAAGCTCTACTGAGCTCGCCTGAGCGGCGAAGGCAGGAGCGGGAGGCATGGACAGCAGCAGACGAGGAGAGTATGACGATTGTGCATGCAGCGCAGCGAGTGAGTCGGCAGATTCCTCTCCACATATCTCCTTACTGAGCGTTGCAGGTAGTGGTGAGTCTGCAGACGAAGGAGCGGTGCATGCGCCTCTTCTTCTCTCATCCACTGGCGGCGTGCGCACTTGCATGGCGTGTGCGTGCGGAATACCAGGAGACCCGCGTGCCGATGCACTTGAAAGCTGTCGCAGCGGCGGCGAAGACTTGATGTGCCTGCGGCTTTCCGAGGTGCGTGCTTCATCTGCACACGAGTCTTCCCGTTGCTGATCTGTCGCAGGCGAGCCACGCCGTCCCCCAAGCTTGACCGCCAGAGTAGGAGCGGGAGACACTTGCACAGATGCGAGAGAAGGAGCTCCTGCAGCTTTCAGCCCCCCAAGCTCGACCGCATCTTCGGTGTAAACCAGAGCAGGAGCGGGATGACCGACCGCGGGGAACATCTGAGCGGGTAGCGCAGACGGCAAGGGTGGACGAGCTGCCGGTCCGTGTGCGGCACCGTTATCATGTGGTTGGGTGAGTCGCGAGCCGAGCTCTGTAGGCAAATACTCAGTTGATTGAATCTCTTCCTTTAGCCCTGCTCGCTCATCCACTGTCTCGTTGGGGACCATCGCTGGAATGAGCGCAGGATGCGACAGCGGCGATGCAGGAGCACTATCGCAACTGGCACCAGCACAGCTCTCGAGAAGATGCTGCACACTCGTGAACGCTCCTGTCGGGCGCTGCTTGGCCGCTGGCTGAGACATCCATCCAGGATCTCCAAGTTGAGAGATTCCAGGAGGAAATAGAGGAGCGGGCACGCAGGACTCGAGTATTACGGGCTTCAAGGTGCATGTTTCGGTGCTTGGAACAGCAAGTTCTTGCTTAATTCCTTTCAGCTTCCCAGACTCGATCGCAGCGCCTTGCTCGACGAAAGGGTGAGAAGTGGGCGGCGCCACAGGTCTGTTACGCTTCTCGTGAACGTGCAGAGGCTTACGCGCACCTACAGCCAGTGTTGATTCAATACGCGCGAGCGATACGCTTCCGCGGTCCGGGGCGGCCATACTCACCTCCGCAAGGACACTCTCGCTATTTGTCGCAAGCGCCTTCGCCAAGGGACCTGCGGCCGACACGGACCTCTCCAGAGGATCGGCTGCTACGGATCGTGAGGACTGTGCAGCCTGAGACTCGTCGTCTGGTTTCAGAATGTGCGCACGTATGATGGGCCGTGACGCGGCGCGGTTGGCGGGCTTGGGCAGGACCATTATGCCATACGACCACAAGAAGTCCTTTGGGAGTTTAACTCGGAGCAAAGGAGGGAGAGACGCGAGGATTTCGGGAATGAGAGAGGGCCTCTCGCGCTTCGGGTTGGAGACCTGGTAGCCCGTCCGGAGGGATTTGAGATCTACCATCGCAACGTAGAGCTCGTCAATGACAGTGATCCAGCTCAACACTATTTGATTCTGCATAGCGGGTACCATAAATCCTGTAGTACAAGTTAGAATGTCGAGGTCCATTTGACAAGAGGTTGCAGTGCTGTGGAAGCTGCAATGCTTTGCAGCATGACGAAGCAGAAGATAGATCGTGGGAACGACCACCGAGAGTGGTTGGGCGATATCTGGATGCAGGGTGAACCCGCCACCTGAGAGGACAATGTGTGTAGGTTGAAGAATGTGCTTGGTGAGCATCGAGCACGTTTGCTGAAGTGTTTGCATGCCCAATTCGGGATCAGGTGAAGTAGTGTATCTGGACCATATCCAGTCCAAATGTGAGTTCGACATCAGAAAATCTGATTGAAGAAAATCCAGCCAGGAGGGGACAATTTTCCCAGTTTGTCCACTCTGTAAGGCTTCAGGAGCACTCACGAAGGGGTAATCGTCGTACGCTTGCCCTGGTAGGGTGATTGGCCTTATATTGTGTGAAAGACCCTCGGTAGACGGTCTAGCTCTTCGGGAGACTACCAGGAGACGAATATTCGTACTCTCTGAGTCGTAGACTCTCTAGATCTCTCGAATATTCAAGAGAACTGAGCAGAAGGTCTTATCGTAATCCGGCGTGAAGTAAGTCGTATAATTCGTAAGTATATCAATATAGTCGCCTAGTGCCTAGTGTGTAGTGCCCAGGCTAGGCAAAGATACTGCCTGTGCCTCTATCAATGCCTCGGAGTAGCTCGACGAGGGTTGGAAGGCTGGTAGGCTGTAGTGGTTTGTGGTAAAAGATAGATAAGATCATGTGATCTACCATACATGTGACTTGTAGCTAAAGAGTAACTAGAATAGGTAAAAACATATAAATGGTTCCTTACATTGAGACACAATAATGCATATTCTTATTGTATGAACCTCCCACGGTGTGCAGTGGAAAAATTGTTCCCCTTAAGTACTTTGGAATTGACATTGTTTGAAAGATACCTAAGTGTTCGTAGGTGTTCCAACCAATTTCCTTTTTAAGGATCTGGCATGAGTATGTCTGCTTCAGGAAGTCTGCTTAGTCAGCAGGTTTAGGCGGCGGTCACAGTGGCTTGAACGACCGGCTCAAATATCAGTTGTGTCACGTCAGATACATCAGCAAAACAGAAATTCTCTGGCACATATGGCACACTCTGGCTGTGTCTGATCAGTATGGTTGGTATGGCTGCCACGCCAGCCAGACGCGTCAGATTTTTTGACTCTGCCAGTTTCCGACATTCTGCCATTTTATATTATTGCTGTTAGGATTGGGGGCAGCTGCTGAGGTATTTGTTTTCTTGGTGGGGTAATATACTTGGTTAACTTGAAGCTTCAAATTCGAAGAATGTATGACTCCGTGTCGAGCTGTGAAGACTCTTCAAGAATTGACGAAGACGTGTACATTTGGCCGCCATAACTAATTGAGAAATTGGCTCAAGGCCGTTGGAGTGCAAAAGAATTGTGTGGAGAGCAACTGGAAAGTGATTGAATTGTGAGTCGTTGCAATTCTGCAGCGATTTGAGATAGTCTCTCTAGACAGACTAAGTAACACTCGTAACCTCGTATACTGATTTGAGAGACGTTGACGGGCCGATCAATGCATCAGGTCCGTGCACGGACACGTGTTTCAGCTCAATGGTTGATTTTGATCGGACCTTTCTCTTCCTCCCACCATCCCTCTTGCCCTCTCTTGCCCTGCCTTGCTCACCCTCATCCGTGCTCCCCTCGGTCTACAGTCTGAGTATCCAAACCTTCAAGGCCTCCAAAAGTCGCCCTGCCCCTGTCATTCTTGGTCCTTTGCCTGCCATACTCTCTCCCGTCAAGATCGTCAAGCTACAAGACGTCAAGGCCTCAAGCTTCAAGACTTTAAGCTTAGGAACTTCAACCTTCAATGACTCTAGATTCACAACCTCAGACCTCAAGACATCAAGGACTTCTCGCATATCTAGTAATGAGGACTCGGAGAAGAGCGACCATGGTGGGAAAGGACAAACTATGAAGGTACGTGTGTGTCCTATCCTGTCCTCTCTCCCTGTATTTGCCGCCTCCTCTTTAGTCGCAGCACTTCCTTTGGCCGGGATCGCATTGCAGGCGATCACCTGCCAAGTCTTGCATCTCCTCGTTCCCATACGGAATTTATCGGGTCTTGCACCTACAATATCTACCGCATCGTGGACTGGAGCCGACGTAGGTGGACGGTGGCTATGTTGCGCGGACGGGGAGCTTCGATGTGGAGTCGAGATTGGCTTGGGAGGTTGCACTGGTGTTCCGCCCACTACTCAGAAGCAAGGCCTTTCATGTATTAAGTACCTCTCGTGAATATATTGCATTCTATATTTTATTTTTAAGATTGTCGAGGGGTACCTGGTACCACAATGGAAGTTCTGACGAACTTCTGGCGCCAGAAACGATTCTGGCGTTAGGCGTGTCATTATGCTGCCAGATGCGATTCTGGCGGCATGGCACGTTTGGTTGGTCTGATGCCAGACTAGTCAGACGTGTTCTGTTTTGCTGATGTAGGACGTGATAAGCTGTACAAAGTAAACTCAGAAATTCAAGCACTTGGATTAGTAAGCGAAGAAATTTTATTTTGACTACCCGAAAGTACAGGGGGAAATCTACTAGACTTCAACTAAAACTGGCTCCTTATATACTATTCTTCCATGACTCATGTATGTTTGACTCCTTTCAAAATGACTCTTTCTGACTGAGAAAATGGATGACTCTTATTCCCTATGACTTGAGTCGGAACCTTCCAGGCCTTTCACTCCTTCCACGGTCCGGTCACATTGCGTGACAAGTGTGACTTGTGTCACATTTTATGTAAATCTTTTGACTTGAATTTAGGTGGACGTTATTTCCACTTTAAGCAAAACATTTTCCATGTGTGACATCCGCAGCGAACAGAATAATCTTGACTGTCCCCAGTCACATGGTGGAAACAACCGTCCAACTAAAATTCTTTGTAGGTCAAGACGTATGGTCAATTTCAAGATGATTCCACATGATTTCATAGGAGTAGGGAGCATGGTATGACTAGTTTCATTCAAGCACAAGAAAGGAGGGGCGATTTGTGAGTCATGGTTGGGTAAGGTAGCAGAAAGAGACTAAGCGATGTGCAACAGGGAATGGAATAATGATCCGAGCTGATGAAACACTTTCTTGACCCGCATGGTCATACTCGATGAGTAATAGTAGTGCGCTGGCACTTCAATCCAGGCCTTCTGTTCTGTATTGTGGTTAACGCATAAGCACCTCACCCATTCGCGACAGTGTGCGCCGCTGGCTGTGAGTGTCCAGCGGTGAAGGCGCTTCTCGGTGCTCGTCAATGCCCACTCTCCGACTAACAGCCCAAAGCACTCCAGCTGATCGCCCGTTTGAAGCCGACATTGTGGGGTCGACTTCATCTGGAAAAGCTGTTTGCCTTGAACGCGCCAGATCACGACTGGCTGAACTGCTAACTCTTGGTCAGGATGGGCAGCGAGGTGTGTACAAATCTCTCTAATCCTCCAGTGCCAGTGTGACATCGCATTCAGTCGTACGGCAGCTTCGTCCTCTTCCGTGTGGAAGTCCTGCAGCTCCAAATATATGTATCCTTGGGCTGATGGGTGATATTCAGCTGATACCTGGCCGCACCGGATGTCTGGGGGAGACTGAGTATATGGAGAGTGCAGTACTTCGGGGGCCGAGGACGGAACGTCAAGCGAATCATAAAACAATTGGCCGTGAGCGTCATTCACGTCGATATCGCTGGAGGCCAGAGTGGCAGATGAAGAGTTGGTGGAAGCGAAATGGATTGGGTGCATAAAAGAAACTTCAATGGGGGCATGGGGGTTACCAAAGGGGTGACGGAGAGGCTGCTCCGCCATACCAAAGGCATTCTTCATAATGAGGACATGGTAGTCATGATCCGGAATGAAATGATAATGTAATTGACATACGTGGTCGTGGATGATCTCTGGTCTGGTTAAATTCACCATTGAACGGACTAAACGTGGGGAGTCGCGACTGGGTCTCCCGCCTATTTCAATTCTGGCGTCGTAGGCAGGAGAGCTATGTGAACCCATGGTGTGCTGAAATTGCTAGCGGCAGAAAGGGAAGTTTCAGGTGAGGTAGAAAATTTGAGACAAGAGTTTTCCGAGCAAGACAAAGGGAGGCGAAGGCGAGGGAAAGATTGTTGGCTCTCACCCTTTATACGAGCTTGCGGAATCAGCAACTTATTGGAATACGGTTCCGAATATTCTTCAGTGGTCTAGAATATTTCCCAATCTTGTCGTCCCTGGCTGATCTGCTGTTCCATTTTTGGGATTCTTCATTCTTCTGATGATAACTCTAGCATTTCTTCGTCATCATCTGTCCCAGACTCTTCATCTTCCTCTTCCATTTCGTTCTGCTTCATGAACCAATGGCTGCGCGTAATGTAAGGAAGTAGTCGGAAAGCTGCAGTGGGGTTGTTTCTGAACAACGAGCCATCCAGTTCTTTTAAGATGTATGCCCCCCCTTTATTTTTGCGAACTACCTCATAAGGGCCAAAATATCGGTCGTCAGCTTTGCGTTGTGAGCTTATTGATATTTCTATCCCAACATTATGGACCAGGACTAACTCGCCCTTCCTGTATTCTTCTTTTTGTAGCTTCTTTATGAATCGCTGCTCAAACTGCTGCTTGGAGCGAAAACGCGCCTTCCGTAGGGTATCTGCAGCCTACTTAATGTCTCCTTAATGTCTCGATCGTGCTTTGACAACTGCCGAATTCGGAGCGTGAGTAATTCTTCTGTGCTTATTCCAGATCTAGACCCACTGACCATAAAAGTGGCTTCCGCTAGGTCAAACAGCAGAATCAGATCCGTGCTGTGAAGCAATTGATAAGGCGAAAATCCTGTAACACAACTTACGGTTACCCGATCTGCTAACAGGGCCGCTGCTAGTTTCTGTGGCCAGAGTTCAATTCGTCCTCCGCAAGATTTGACGATTGCTTCGCGTAGGGTATAGTGCCCCTGCTCAACAACACCAGTAGCATGCTTGTTGTAAGGACTTATCTTTACGTGGGGAATGTTCATTCGTTTCATGAGTTTGCGAAATCCTGCTTTCACTTCAGCGCCGTTATCAGTAACTACCTTCCTGGGACATCCGTACCGACAATACAAAAATTCCCAGAAGAAATCTGCCAAGTCTTCGGCTGTTTTCGTTTTTTAATGCCTTGGCTTCACAAGTTCCCGATAAGTCATCACAGCCTGCCACAATCATTTTGAGGCCAGAAACCTCTGGCATCATCATGATATCAATGTACACTGTTTGAAAAAGCGCCGCCAGGGTTGAAACCGTTAGCAGTACTTCCAATTTCTTGGTGCTTCCAATTTGGCAGCGGTGACACGACACATCATGGTGCTGGATGTCATTGTACAGCTTGGGCCAATAAAAACGAGTTTTTAAAAGATCCCAGACTGCCTGAATCCCCCAGTGTCCCAAGTCATTGTGGGCTTGTTCTAAGATTTTGAGACGTTTAAGTGGCTCCATGATGACTTTTAGAGGTGGTCCATTTCTGTTTTGTTTCAGGAACTGGCCTTCATGAATCAGATAGCACGTTGCTTGTTGAATAAAACGTGAATGTTTTTGTGGTTTATCAAACGTAGGTGCTTCCAGTGTAGTGAGAAACTTTAAGACCTTTTGCAAGAAGTCTTCTTGGCCTTTCCATGTTAAATTACAGGATGGTAGCCAAGCAGCTTTGGGAGGCACAACTCCAGTTCTTTTGGTTCCTAAGTACAACGCGATTTCATCTAGCCATGAGTCGTCATCACTCAACTGACTCTCCTTCAGCTGGCTCGCGGCGAGAGAGAGCATCTGGTCCTTGGAATTTTGTTGCAGGTACGTGAATTAGTGCGAAGTGAAACATTAAAATCCCTTGGATCCAGCGGTTCACCGCTGCATCGGGTTGTAAGTCCGGATTATTCAGGAGCCGTTGGATATATTTTGCATCCACTTCGACTTGAAGCGCCGTTACACCGATTATGTATAGCCTCCAGTGCTGAAGCGCGCAATACAAGCCGAAAAGTTCAAGTTTTGGTTGGGAGTAACGCGACTCGCGATCACTCATGGGTATAGAACCATATCGAGCTGGTCTCCGCCTTCCCTGGCTGTCATTCTGAGATAGGATCATACTGGCAGCTTCTTGACTTGAATCAACTGACAAGATAACTGGCTCTTTACTTCCATAATCAATTGGTCGTAGTGCCAGGGCCGCCCCAACCAATCTTTTAATCCTTGCGAATGCGAACTCTCTCCTTTCGTCCCATAGAAACTCATGATTTCGTCTGTAGAGTTCTGTAAGTGGACGAATGATCTCTGAATAATTCTGTATCCATATCCTGACTGTCCCGCACAACCCCAAGAACCGTCGTACCTCTTGCGGCCCTTTCAGGATAGGCCAGTCTAAAATAGCAGATACCTTCTTAACATCTGGCATTCGTCCTTCAGGGAGCATAGCTGTCCTACGATTAGGGCCTGCCTTCTGCAACATTGTACTTTCATGGCTGAGAAGGTGGTGCCCACACACCCTACTTTGTGCATTATTTGGTGGACGTCGTTCGCATGTTCCCATACAAATCGCCTTATCCCCGGATTGCTTTCGAGGCGCCCGGGTTTTCCTGTTGAGTCTAGATAGGCTGAGACCGGCCCCTTTATTGGTGAATCATCAATGAATATGTTTGCAATATGCGGAATTTCTTTTTGCAAAATAAACACCATGCATTTTTGAAACTCCGCTGGTGAATTAGTGTATCCTGTAGGCATTGATGTTATTCTCAGTGGCCCTAAAGGCGTCATGAAGGCGGTCATGTCTCGACTTTCCGGTTCCATTTTGCGAGCATCAAACCCCCAGTATAGGTCAAAGACTGTATAACACTGCCTTCCTGCGAACCCCTCCACAAAGTTGTCTACGATGGGTAACATCCCGGCATCGCGCTCGGATACCTTGTTTAAGGGTTGCAAGTCATGAACGATCCGTAATTTTCCATTCTTCTTAAGGACGCAAAACCAACGGGATCTGTAAGATGATTGGTGCATTTCATATACGCCTGCCTCCATCTTTAATTTCAAAATGTCAATGACTTTCTGTAAGATGCCTGGAGGTATTGGTATATTTTTGTATTCCCATGGTACGTGCGGGACAGTTGCGATTTTGTATGGCGAGAAGTACTCATCTTTAAAAGTACCACGTTCAGAATCTTCAAAAGCCAAGGCCTGCTGGTTCAACTCCATCACGCGTACAAATAAGTTTTCCTCCTCTCTACTCAGAAATCCTTCCTTGTTTATTTCCAGTATCTTGAGCCACTCTTCGCTAAGTCGCGTCGTAGGTGTGAATAGAGGTGGGTTAGCGGTGTCAAGCGTAAAATTTGTTTTACAAGAGGTCCGCCGAATGTGACTTTAATAGGGTGTTTCTCTTTTAATTGTCTTTCAACGTTAAGCGAGAGTTCCTATAGAACTAAGGAGTTCCGTAGAAAATATAAAGGGGAGGTTTAGAAATAAGTAATGTCGGATTACTCACTTCAAGGAGGAAATCTCCAAAAGGGTTACTTCAGAACGCGTTGGTGGTTCAGCAAGTAACAACAGCAACGGGATACGGGATGACTTAGCACGTTCGGTATGCTACAGTCAGACGGCGGTTACGGATTCAGAATAGATTAGCTTAGCACGTTCGGTATGCTACAACCAATCAACGGTGGGATACGGGTTCGGGGAAGACGGACTTAGCACGTTCGGTATGCTACAATCAATCAACGGCGGATTACGGATTCGGGGAAGACAGACTTAGCACGTTCGGTATGCTACAGTCAATCAACGGCGGATTACGGATTCGGAGCGGGCGGACTTAACACGTTCGGTATGTTAAGCTTCAAAACAGGCAACGGTATCGGTTTCAGAGATATACCTAAGTCGGATAGGCAGATCTTTCACACAAATTCGGAGTAGAAGGTAGAGGTTAAGAGCAAGGTAGGTTACATCTATTTTTACAAGGTCCGTCTTTATATACTATATTCTACAGTGAGTCATAGCGTGACTCAAGACAAAAAGTATGACTCCAGATGACTCTATTTCTTCAGATTCTAGTCCTTTCTCAAAATGGTGAGTCATTTCCCATCGACTCAGAGTTATGAGTCAACTGTTCCCAAAAATAAACATTTCCAAAAATTCCATGAATATATCTTCTGTCTCCAAACCATTTGGAGACATGACAGCGGTTAACTCTGGTAGGGACTTCATAGGATCCTCGGGAATGTTTCGTTTTACTTCGTAGTCCGGGGAGAAAGTTGTAGACACGGGACGAATCTTTTTGTCCACTCGTTTGTACATGGTGAAACTCGGGAACCTGTTTCCGTGGGCATCATTTTCTCCCGCTGGCCAAAACACTGCGTGTTCTGTTTCCGGAGCTTCGCAATTCGCAATGTCAATATTCCCAAAATCGCTGTCCACTCACCGGTACATGGTAAAAGATTGAAACTCTTTACCGTCTTTGTCAAATAACGCCACTAGATAGAATATACACTCATCGTCTTCTTCCAAGTCAGCCCAGTCTTGCCGCAGCTGACAATCGTCTGATCCAAAATTGCTCTCACAGGTAAATCCCATCTCTTCGTTGATTTGATTAGAAGCACAGTAAGAATAGCAAGCCATCGGAGATCGCAGACTTCTCATTCTCGCAGTTGGATTCGAAATCAGTTTATTTGCCCTTACAAATGCACGGGCAATGTACTGAACTTGTAAGTGGTTACAGTTTAGACACCTTATATTCGTATGTATGGAGGTATGAAATTCCCATCCTTCGGCTTCCACAAGGCGGAACACCCACATTGCGACTCCGAGGATGAATTTTGCTGTTGCTACAACTGTATTCTTCAGTCGTACAGTTAGGCGCTGCGTAATAAGGAAAACAAGATAAAAGATGACAACTCGGTGAGCCCAGGCAAGATTCCCAGCACCATCACCGGACTTCTGGTGGTTTAATTTCATTAGTACACCCGCAGCAAACAGAATAAAAGAGAACGCACCTTCAAGCCATGTTCAGGCCATAGAGGACAAAGTCCGGGCAGTGAACACGTTGAGGGTTCCCCCGAAATCTCCCCTCGTGCCTGGGAAGACGGCCGCAGAGCAAATCATCCTCTCCACCCGGCTCGCTGGGTGGATAGCCGAGCGACATCTCCTCCACATCCAGGCTAGAGTTGTCATTACCGGTCGTCTGCTCGGCAGGGCGCTTGCCGTTCCCCGCGAGCATCTCGGCGTAAGTAGTGGTCCCCGAGGGGCCAGGTTCTTGCAAGAGCTCCCAATAGTTGCTGTCCAGTTCCGGATGACGTTCCTCAAGGAATGCCATGCTGAACAGATGCGAGACTGCGTAATCTTTGCGGAAACGAACGGCCAAAATGTCATACAGTACTCCAGCAAGTTGTTCCCTGCTGTTGCGCTGCAGGATGTGCCAAAGTGTCTGAATCTTGGCCACTTCGAGCTCGAACAGAAAGGGGTGATCAATAGACTGCACAGGAAAGGACCGCTGTTTGAAAGAAATATCCGCAAGCCGATTAGAAGTTGATCGTGCTCTCGAATGACCGTGCATACCATGCTGACTCCATATTGATGCCCAACCATGTCTTGTATTTGTCGCGTGGCTTCTACACACCCCAGTCGTACCCCCCCCATCATGCAAACAACACCAGAGTCGGTAAACCCTGCGGCTTGAGTGCTTCTTTTTCAATGGTTCGTTGTCGCAGTCGATCGCCAAGGGACTTACGAAGTTTCTTGCACCTCCTGCTCTGAAAGAGTCTGCCCTCTTCTCCTTCTGGGTTCTTTCTCTTGTTGCTGATGGGTCCTGGGTGCATCGTTTCTATCTGTCGGTCTTCTTGAACGTTGTCGCCGGAAATAGGATTAGTGTCGGCTGGCGGGTTATCAATGTTGGTACTACGCAATGTCGATGTTGGTAGGCTGTGGTCCAGAGAAGATGGCGATGCTGCGGGGCTGTATTCTTCATCCGAGACTATTGAGGCATCGTCCAAGATGGACGGGGAAAGTATGGGGTGCCAGAAATTTTGAATTCCTTGGCTCACCATGGCAATGTAGTCAATGAACGAATTGAGGGGTCCGTGGAGTACGTGAAGAGCCTGGTGGGCAGGCTCAGCGCCCATCTTGTCCTCGAAGCGCAGATGCTCTTGCTGATGCAGGCTGTTATCGTGCACCCAATGTTGCAAGGATGCCCACAGCCTGGAGCATGCTCGTGGTAAGGTTCATAGCGTAGTTGCTGGTTTCTGAACTCCTCGTCGGTGTCGCTCAGCGTAACAGGTTGGCTATCAGTGTCGTACGAGGGAAGCGATTCGGTTGCGGCAGGAGCTGCGCTGGCGTGCGACTGAGTCAATACCCTAGAAAGCGCCTCTTCAATTACCCACTGTGGGTTAAACATGAAGTCCCACAGATCAACTGACCATTCAGAAACAGCAGGGCTCCAATTGCCCGGTCGCACCGTATCCACCCATCGCGGTACTGGTGCGTATACTTCAACTTCTTCATACAAAACAGCATCAGAGGAGTTGGAGGCAGTCGTGAAAGCTGATGAACTGGAATATTCATCCCGCTCAATCACTCGACCGTGGTGAGGATTAAAGACCGGAACCTTTACCTGTAGATCGTTCAGATGGGCACCCCACGAAAGTTGTGAAGAGAGAGAAAGATTATTAACCTGATCGGTGGCAGTGCTTTCGGCTTTGCTCCTGTCCTCACTACCACTTGCTTCCGCTACTGATGCTCGTTCTTTATCGGCTTTCTCAGCATCGTACTCGAGAGTAAACTCCTCGAACGCTCTTCTCGCATCCCGAGCTCCTGCTTGCAACGTTCGAAATGACACATGAGGTGGCAAGGTGAGCCACTCACTCATGGTTGGGCCTAAGGCTACATCTAGCACGCATTGCATCTCTTGATCTTTCTCGGATATGACTGGAGGTTCTTGTGTGAGTTCTGGGAACAGGTAATCATTACCATTGTAAGACTCACCGGTCGTGCTAACGTCATTTTGAGCAGCCGTCTGGGGTCCGGGCCCATGCAACGGACAGCCTGCGGTATTGGCGTGCTGTTCTTCAAAACACAGGCCACATATGCCCAAGCTGATGGAGTCGTCGATGGAAGAATTAGACCGCCCTGCGAGCAATGATACGCTGGGTTTCGACGTGGCCAGGTATGAGGTTTTTACTATAAATAACTGGATGTACCCAATTAATCTCCAGTCTAAACACACAATTCTAGTCACTGATTCCAACGCGCAAGTTCGGGGTTCCAACCAAGTATTAGGTTGCTGCAATAACAGATATATTTATGAGGTTGGCTTTTAAAAGCTTATGTCCCAGATGCTCTACAAGTCCCACTAGTCGCTTCTGCGAATCCAATAGTCTCAGAAAGAGTTGGTTTTCTCACAATTTGTTGGCGGTTTACACCAAAGGTTCTTAACGAACTAGATTTCAATTGCTCCTTGTTCTAACGTTCAAAACAACTTGTCTTAGTGACACAGTTACAATCCTTGTCCGTAGGCTTCCGTAAAACAAGATTGATGTTGTTTCACATGCAATTTCCGTATAATCACACAAAAGCTTATAGCCAACAATATAACTTGGTTCTCAAACATAGAGATACAAAGATATCTATGATACCCAGTGTATTCCGAACGGATTGCAAGCTTCTTCCAACGTCCACGTGCTGTCTAGCCGTGCATCTAACAAGGGTACAATCCACTGGCTTAACCGTATATCTCGTTGCTAATTTATACTACTCCTAACTACCCCATTTAGACAGACAATGTAAAACCGGACAACGGTACACCTATCCTAAAGTAGAAGGAACACGTATGTCTACATTATTTAATATACAAACTGAACCAGATCGAGATAATATAAAAGTAAAATTCTAAAGATTCATAGTATTTGCGGAGCCGGCAGGATTCGTAACCATTCGGCACTCCCTGCCATCTTATTAATCATGGACCCACAACTGCGGTCCCATTGTTCTACCAATACGTCCACTATTTCCTGAGTCAATTCGGACTCCTCGGTCCATTGAACTGATATGGTCCAAGCGGCGCGTATCCTCAGTGATCCGTGCACTGCCACATCCTCAGTTAAGCTTAATGCCGTTAAGCCGTTGGTAAACATCCCCTTTTATATGATGAACACTTTGTCATCATTATGACTCTCCCTTGCCGCCGGCTTCATACTGCTGCCTTCGTTGGTACGGATATTCCCGTTAACAATTGATCCTTGTGATTTCCTGCTCTCGTTGTGTAGCGCAGATATCCCCATCACCCGTTCACGTCCTGCAACCATGTCTTTAGATGGATTTTAATATGCCCTTGATTAGAGGGAACGCCCCGTCTTCCCAGGCCGTGTGGACTGGTAAGAAGATCGAGTTTAAGTATAAGCTTATGTTGCGAATATCCCTCTAGTGCGTAACACTGTCAGAATATAACAGAACCTGAGCTTGTACCACACGCTACTGTCTCCTATTAACTGCCCGGACCTCTGCATTAACCCTTATAAGAGATGGAATATATAGGTGGCTATAGAATATATTATAGTCTTAAATTGGAAAATAAACTGTATTTCCACGCCTGGCCGTATCCGCGGCTCATCAACGATACCAACTCAGGCATGCTATCCGAATCCGATCCCTGGAAGAAATCATCAGCCATTTGCAGCCCTGTGGATGCTCGTTGGTGGATACTCTCGTCAAGAGTGTCTTCCACGGCTTGTTGCTCCGGGGAATTCTCATTCTGCAATCCCCAAACGTATTCGTCTGTAAGTGGTTCAGCGCGCTCTGCGAATTTGTCGGGGATCAATAAGAATTTAGGGTTCAGAGTTGTGCTGTTGTTCATGAGAACACCGTCGGCCATGACCCCTTCGTCCGGCAAGTACTGGTTGAGGCGCAAGCGTTCATGCAAGGGAAGCATCGAGGGCAGGTGGCGTGTAGCATGCGTGGGAAAGCCAGCATCGTCCTCATCGGTTTGAGACGTGGTCATACCCATCATGGCTTGATGGAGCTGCTCGTTGGATGGATAGCAAAGTTCGAGATGCCACGACTTCTGCGGATCGTCAGGCGTCACGATGTGAAAGGTAAATTCGTGGCAGGATACAGTGAAGGGTTGCCCGGTAGCGCGGTCGCGAAACACCTGGAAGGTGTTGTGAGCCGAGCTCCGATGCAGCACTTGCCCGCTTGGCAAGACGACACTCCCATAATACTCACTCTGTGGAGCCGCCATGAAAGTGGGATCAACGTCAATCGGCTGTGGAGCCGCATACTTGTGCCACTGGCAGGCAACGGCATCCTCGACGGTGGCAATGGGCCCGCTTACATTGAGAGTGGCTACCGGCATCGGAGGGTGGCTGAACTGGGCGCGCGATAAATACTGAATGTCTTCCATAGGTCGAACTGCTCGTCCATCGTCGTGCAACAATGCAGAGTCGTTGTATGCTCGTTGCAACGCCATTGTGGGCAAGGGCGGAAGATGATTTTCTTCCTCTGTTTGTTCTCCCTTATATATGTTCTCGGTTTGACTCTGACTATTCATTCGAAGCTGGTTTCTTATCAGCAGGGTTCCGACGACGATAAAGACACCCATGGCAGCCTGTACCAACTGCAGCCCGGCCTCTACCAAACTCAGTTCACAGTGGTTCTTGTTGTCCGTTGACTCCCTTGTCGAATCATCAATGACTCCGCTGTTGACAAAAAGGTTAATCATGGTGAGCGGATTCCCTGTAATCACATCATGTGCCGCTCTCCCTAGGGTTTTTCCTATTCAAGTGACTTGGTTAACAAAAACATTCTCGTTGGGAGTCATCCAGGGTCGGTGGACAGAGTCATTCCCTTGCAGAACTGCAAAGGAGTGGTACTGATTCGTGTTTCCTGGATGGAAGGTGGGCGGCCCTTTGCTCGGTACCGCTAGCAATTCAAAACAGGGTCGTCGGGTTTCTCGGTCCTTGAATACGAGGTAAGTCCCTTCCTCCCTTTCGTCGATACTCACTAAATTGCCTTGTTGCCACGGGCGTCCTAAGAGCAGACTGAACGGCGCTTTTTGAGAGACCCACAGATCTGTCATTGTAAAGGCGGCCCCGCAAGTAAATTCCACATCCCTAATCCAGCCTTGCAGCTGACCACACCCACCATTAGCATCGTTCATGCTGGTTACTTGACTCATATCCACGGCTTTCTGGATTTTCAAGGTGGCGACGTCGGCTCAGACTACATCCAGCTGGGACCCTGTGTCAATAATAGCGCATACCTTGTTACCGCCTGTCTTCATATCAATTTTAATCAGAATTCCTTCTGTCCTGGGCCAACCGGTGTTTGCAATTAAGGGATGGTCTGCCGAATTCCCCAGCAATACTGCTCGGACATTTCTTACTTTGATTAACTCTTGGAATTCTGTTCGCAAGTCCTTGGAAGTAACCATGATTTCTCGAAGCGACAACACAACCGTTGTGTCCAGAATCCAGTCCATTACATTCTTGGTATCCACAGTCTCGCTTAATCTTGATTTCCTGCCTGTTGTCTTGGAAGGGCCTAGATCGTCGAGTTCTTTCGTCACATCATTCAGGAATGGTGCATCTTTTGGAAGCGGCTTTTTGGGCAGTGATTCCTTTATCACTGGTTCTGGCATTTCTACGTCCTCCGCAGCTTTGAACCTCACACATCATGCCTCTATGGGTCGTAACTCAGCAGTCGGTTCAATAGGCTTTGGGGTAGCAGGTCGGTTGGCTTGTGTCTTTGGGACCGGGCCGGTGCCTGACATTTTGAGTTTGACAGGCGGTGATCATGGGGGTGGCGGTGTAGCGCTAACTTTATCGTTTTCGCCGTGTTGTTTCTCTTCTCCCAATAAATCTCTGACTTCTGCTTTCCTGGATTGCTCTCTTCGGGGTGGATACACTCCATCCAAAACAATCTTTCGTGCCTTTCTCGTGCTGGGTTCTGTTCGATCCGCCGCTTGGACAAATCAGGGGTCTATTGTCACGGGTTGAGGATTAGTGAGAAAAATTCTTCAACCTGAGTCCTCATCGGATTCTTCCTCTTCCAAATCCATGGACTCTGGTCTCTGGATGTCCTCATTGCTCGAGATCTCCTCAAAACGGCTCTGTTGAGCTATTTCTGCTTGATAGAAGTTCTGCACAGCTGCTCGTTGATCCGCACTTCTGAGGAGGCCAAGCATTACCCTAGGTGTGTCAGACCCCGCTATCCTCTCAGCTGCTTTCACCTATGACTCACCAGGGTATCTTCGAATTATTGCGCCGTTTTTCATCACGAGCTTTCTGGTTTCCTTGTTAAATTTTATAATGTTATTATCCACCAGTTCGACAACCTTTCGGCACTCTGAAATCCGATGGCCATCACCTAGGCACCCGTAACAACCCACGCTGTCTCCACCTCCTCCTGCTTGTCCCCCGCTTCCTAAGGGTACATTGTTTGGGAACGTCGCAGGATTTGCCGGTCCTTCAGCCTTTGGTGCTCCAGTTCGGCTCAGGGGCCTCATATGAACAGGCTCTCCCCTATCTGTACTTGGAGGCTTGACACATTTTTCGGTGGTTCCACTTCGATCCATAACCATCACCTTATAGTATATCAGTGCGTACTCTGGATCATTCAAGTTCATAGCGTTGAGTTTTCAAATCAGGGTAGCTATCTCTTCCTCATTCCCCTCAAACCTCCGGACGTCTTTGCTGCTACTCTTCTTTGCAGCAGTTTTCTTCTTCCTTTCCAACTTTTTCTTCTTCTCTCGTAACTTCCTCTTACGGCGAAAGGCTTCGTAATCCGAGTCAGATCCCCCGCTCTCCGTAGAAGCACTATCTGAATCCCCGTTGGAATCCTCTTCCCTCTCTTCACTCAGGTCAGCAGCATGCACCATGAGGGATTCGTACCGATCCCGCCGAAAATACCACTCAGCCGCATCATCGATTTCTTTCACAGTGTACTGTGCATCATCCCCCCGATATGGATTTGTCTGGAGTATGCGATTCTCCAGCATCTGCTGCAGGGTATGGTTTACTCCTATCAGGAAGTACGCATTATAGTCTTCTCGAGTCAAATGCCCTTTCCGTAGCGGTCCTCCAGCTATAACTTTGTATTTTACCGAATATCTCCTCCACTGTGTCAAATTGAGACATGCCTTATCTCGTTTCTTAGCCGCAAAATGTTCCACATCAGCTGGCTTATACTTCTGAAACACTCGTTCCGCATCGAACTGCCTAAGGATATCTCGTTTGAGTTTAGACCATTTACGAGATTCAAAGCTATCCATGGCCTGAACGACATCCTGTATGTCTATTGAACAATACATTAGCAAGTTCTCGCATTTCTCTTGGTCACTGGTAATGCAACATTTGTTCAACAGACGCTCGTAATGGTCTAAGAATAACTGAACATCTGTATATTTCCCATAAAATGTCTTTGGTGCATCTTTCGCTCCTCGAACGGGTAAATCATACGTTGTGCGAAGTGGTGCGCTGAAAAAGGGCGGAACAGAGGCACTCATGCAGGGATTAGGAGAAGAAATACTCACCGAAGATTCTGAGGACATATACTCTCTCTCCTCTTCTGGATACCTTAATCCTCCTGGGCGACGACTAGTCTTTCGTGCTTTTCCTCTGCCCATGAATTGATTAGTAGATTCTATCCCCAGTAGGTCCTCGGGTTCGGAGAACGGTCCCACGGGTGCTCCATACTTGGCCTCAAACTCTCGTCGGTCCTCTTCTGATCTGAATGATCTCTCGTAGTCTCTTCGTTCTTCGTTGTTTTCAAAGATGTGCACGGGAGCCATATTCTTTCTGTATATCTGTCGGTCTTGCGGTATGGCGGCGTAGGAACTCGGTATGGGTGGCTCAGACTGTTTTATTGGTTGTTCGGTGATTCCGAAATAAGGAAATGTAGGAAGTTGGAACTAATTCCCCCCTCGTGGTGGGCTCCAGAGATGTGCAGTGGAAAATTTGTTCCCCTTAAGTACTTTGGAATTGACGTTGTTCGAAAGATACCTAAGTGTTCGTAGGCATTCCAACCAATTTCCTTTTTAAGGATCTGGCGTGAGTATGTCTGCTTCAGGAAGTCTGCTTAGTCAGCAGGTTTAGGCGGCGGTCACAGTGGCTTGAATGACTGGCTCAAATATCAGTTGTGTCACATCAGATAGGACGTGATAAGCTGTACAAAGTAAACTCAGAAATTCAAGCACTTGGATTAGTAAGCGAAGAAATTTTATTTTGACTACCCGAAAGTACAGGGGGAAATCTACTAGACTTCAACTAAAACTGGCTCCTTATATACTATTCTTCCATGACTCATGTATGTTTGACTCCTCTCAAAATGACTCTTTCTGACTGAGAAAATGGATGACTCTTATTCCCTATGACTTGAGTCGGAACCTTCCAGGCCTTTCACTCCTTCCACGGTCCGGTCACATTGCGTGACAAGTGTGACTTGTGTCACATTTTATGTAAATCTTTTGACTTGAATTTAGGTGGGCGTTATTTCCACTTTAAGCAAAACATTTTCCATGTGTGACAGCAGTGCTCAATAAATAATATGAACATCCCACGAGACTTGTATGGTCCAAAGAAACTGCAAAATT
This sequence comes from Mycena leptocephala, assembly GCA_029378395.1. NCBI lineage: Eukaryota > Fungi > Basidiomycota > Agaricomycetes > Agaricales > Mycenaceae > Mycena > Mycena leptocephala. The sequence goes on from JARJLF010001164.1 coordinate 51,089, forward strand.
GCCAGATGGCACCGCAATTGGTGTTACGTCGTCTCACCAATGATCATTACCACACACGAATAAAAAACCTTCTGAGCACCACAATGTTACAGATGAATGTCTACCTGCATGTCAGCGACGGCACTTTAGGTCAGCCTGACCATGACATGACCCGACATGGCCACAGTCCCAGCACAGGTGTTGAGGAGAAAGATGTCACTGCATCAAATAGCAAGTGACCATCTGCCAAGAACCCTTGCAAGTTGAACCAGAACCCAGACCATGGGAATGGTGTGCAGTCGATGCAGCAATAACCCGGTCTAACCAGGTTATTCCGGGTTGCTGTTCTGTGTTGCTTGTAGCAAGAATTTGTAGGCAACGAGTGTCTGATACTGATATAGTGTACTCGGACACATACAACTCTAGTCCACTAACAGTGTTCCATGTTGGCAGTTGGTTGCAGGTCCACTGCTCTATGACCTGCAGACCTCCGCCGGGGAACTGGCCAGAGTCTGCCCTGCTAATCCACACAGAGGCAAGTGTCTCGATGTGTGGATGCAAATTTGGTGAAAGCAGTTTCCAACGACAAACCGCTTGAGCCTGAGGGCTGCAGTAGCCAGTGATAGATGGAGAGTTGAGTATAGGAGCCAAGGGTCTGCCAATGACGACCACAAGAAGACAGAGCCCAGGGCAACGAGATGGACAGAAGCAAGACCAGCTTAAGTCACACACAAGTCAAGTCAAGACCAAAGTAAGGCCGGAGAGTAGACAAGATAGAATCTACCGTACAGGGAGATTCTACTGCTAAGTTACTTATATACTGTGAATACAAAGGGGTCCGATCATATGAATATGCATTCTCCACTGATCATCAAAGGATCGAGATGTCAGTCGCAAGGGGTGTGGTTGAAATGTGATCATGGTTGAAATACGATCGTGTTTGAAATATGATTGGGGTTGAAATACGATCGTGGGTGAAAGATGACCATGGTTGAAATATGATCGGTAAGAGTTCAAGTGAGGAGCCAGAGCGATCGCAATCGAGTTGGGTGTGCCTAGCGTATAGGGTTTGGTGTTCCTGACACTGAGGAGTCCAGAGACTAGTGGCAGTTGGACACATAGGAGTAGGCCAGGGGATAGACACCTGTCCACGGAGAGGGGTCGTGAGGACAAGTCATTTCGAGTCCTAGGGGTTAAGAATAACCCTGGCAATGATATGTAGTTTGATAGGAGGTTGAGGAACCACCAGGCAACAGTGTCGCTCCGAATATCCTCGATCATTGGTTGTTTGATCTGAAACCCAGGGATGTGTTTGAGCCGCAATGAGCAGTGCGAATTGCGCGAACGAAAGGGTTCAAGAAAGGCCAAGAAATGCCAAATCATGACACTGCAGACCTCTAAAGAGGAAGGAAATATAGGATGGTTGGTAGCACGCACCATCGTAACCCTCCTTCTCCTCACATTTGCTGGATTGCTTCTGGCCTGGTACTCCCAGGTACCCACATATCTCGGCCCTCGGCACAGGCATCTCGTAGGAGCGAGGTGCGGCCTCATGGAAATCATCTGTGGCTATGGCCACGATTTCGGGTGTTGGCTGGTGTTGTGATAAGGACTGCGGTGCCGCTATGAGAATATGTTTTATCAAATAGACAGCCCGTTCGGCCTCTAGGGGTTATTTAACATCGGAGGATAGTGGGGATGTAGGATTGGGACGTGTGTGCTGTCCAGAGTGAGAGTGTTGCACGGGATTGCACGAGGCGTACGTTCTGTGGGTTCGTGTTGGGGGTACCTGCTGTTAGCCGTAAATGGGTGTGGGGGTGATAGTTACCTGTCCTAGGTCACAAGCTCGAACGAACGACGCGTTGTTTCCTGTAAAATCCGATGCCTATGCTGCAATCCTTCCTCATGTTTCCCCGATGTTCCCAATGAAGGTGGAAGGCTTAATACAACGTTTTATGGTTATAAAGCAAGTGACAGCGACGCTGGCTGGTGCTGGTCAGTCGAACGTATGGGACATCCAGTCGTGACGCGGGGTGGCAGACGGCGATTTAAATCAATATGGCTTCGCCCAGGCCGACTTCTACAAAGCGTGAAGCTTGCGAAGTTGGTGATCCTATTACGGGGAAGCCCGATGATATGACTTGGGGTCCAATGAGTTGGGACCTTGCGAATGGAGGTGTTACGTGACCGGATAATTTGGTGTGCTACGAAACGAGTTAGTAAGAATTGAATAAATGAGAATTTACCAAATGAAACGGTTCGAGATAAGCGGGGAGGATGATTGAGATGTTTAAGAAGACTAACCACAAACGGGACCCTAGACTCGCAACTTAGAGGGTTGCCGAAGATTAGAGCAAGTCGTAATCAACGTATCGGCTAGCAAAGCTTAGCAGATTTAAGACAACAAGAATTGTGAATAGCGAATGATGCATATTCCAATTCCTCAAGGTTGAATAGAGCAGGTCTTATTCAGATTGATCCACTTAATCGAGAGATTCAGTGTGCAAACGTAGATGTATTGAAGTAAGAGACAATGTCTTAAAGAGTGTGCAGTCCTCCTTTTATGCATTTTACATGTTTGTACATACTTGGTAGTTCCTGACTCATTCTGACTGAGAATGACTCACAATAGGTCAGTGTGACTTGAATAGTGACTGTGGATGGCTATGAACTGCCATCCGCAGTCAGTTGAAGTCAAACTGACTCAAACTCGGAGCCAGTTTGAGTCAATTTCGAAATATGAGTTCCTACTTAGTCACATGTAGTCAGGATTGATCTCAATTGATTGAGTCAATCTGAAGTGATGAAAATCAGGAAAAATCGGAATTAAATATAACAGTGATAACTGCATAACGCTTGGTTGCGTTTGAACAAAAAAAGATTGCCACAAATGTATTACACCGGAGAGTCCGTATTTTTGGGATTTTGTAAATAAGTTGTAAGTAAATGAGACGAAAAATAATGGGGACCATGAAAAACTGTGAAACCCTAACAGGAGGTGTGAGAGTGAAATGCCCTGCTAGAGGCAAGTGAGGATGTGGTCAACTCGGTGTGAGCGAGGCTTAGTTGCACAGGTGGGGGTACAGGTGGTGGGGGAGAACTAAGCTCCGAAAATCGACTGACTACAACACCCTTTTCTGCTATCCTTTTATACCTTTTCGCCTCTCGACCGTCCCCTTGATGCCCACTCGTTCGGTTCCATCCCTTTCACGTTTGAGGGTGCTTGCGCAGGAACGTACACAGCGTGCGTTCAGTATTTGGGGTGACGGACGAGGCTTACGTTCGAATTTTGGGGTTCATTTCCATGAACGGACAGAGCGTGCGACGCGGATTGGTACGGACGCAGGACCCGTTCCATAGCAGAGCGGATTCCTGGGCCACAAAAGGTCAGATATTGGTCGGAAGACGCGTCCGGACGCATCTGAGTAGGTTTCGAGTGGTGGGTGTGGGAAGAGGATACGAAGCCCAGGATGCCCGCTATTGGTTGGTCCGTACCATTCTCGTGGGCCATAGCGCGTGGTGCCGTGTTCGTACGTGAGGTGCGAGTCGTGCAAAGGCGGAGTTCAGGTAATGGGAGCGTCCATCGAGTGTTGTGACTAGCCGGGCGGGTGGTACGAACGATGTGAGAGGTTGGATGGGGACCGTAGGCTGCATGTGCTTGATGAGAATCCGGATTTGGTAACTTTGATTCCCGATTTGGATGAACGGGCACCTCGTACGTTCTCGTCCAGGGCTCGGTTGAAGGGGCCGTCAGGCGGTGTGCAGGGCGTAGCACAAGCACCAGCCTCACAGCGTGCTTGTGCAGGCCGCAGTTGCAACCCATGTTCCGCCAAGGACAACGTGGAAGACGACCCGCAAGGGGGCCTGGCCTCTGGAGGGAACACAGAAGGTGCCCTGTGGCTCCGAACGACGACAAATATGTAGACATGCCGCCCCTTATGGACATAGTGGGCGCACACACCGACGACCTCTTTGTGAGGGACCTGTTCTCCCGGATGACGATGCTAGTTCCAGGTTTAACAGAAACAATTCGGGGAATTAACAACTCTCGACGAATGGATATACCAGAACAGGTGGTACTTGATAATGGAGAGCCCGTGGAGAAAGAAGAATAGATCATCTACGAGGCAGAACCTGGTACCGGAAAACTGGTGGAGGAGGCTGAATGAAGATAACAAGAACCCGAATGGAAATACCCGTGGTTGATCCGCACCTATACCCGACTCGCATCTTTCCATCACTCGCTTCCCTATCTTATCTCATTTCGCTTCAGAAGGAACTCACACGGTTCGAAAATTGTGTAGTTCAAGAAAAAGTCTTCAAAACATTTACAAGATCGCGATACTTGTCGACATGTGTAACAATATAATGAATTACAGAAAATTGTTCGAAGAAAAAAGTGTCCCGGCGCGCGATAAACATAAACAGAGTCCGAAGTAACCCCTATCCTCACTCTCTCGCTTTCCCCTTCCCTTTTCGATCCACTGGCGGCATCTCGACGTCCTGGCTTGCGAGCTCGAGGACAGACACGAGATGCGCCACATATTGAGTGCGTTGCTCAGTCAGCCTAAGCGGAATTTGTTTCCTGTCACCATCTTTCATCTCACCACCACTGTGGCAACAGCTCGCCTCAGCGGCGCCTCCTGGCGGCCTCCACCGCCTCTCTTGAGGTCAGTCACGTAAAGTGGCACCGCCACCTTCCTTAATGGGTAGCCAATTGGATTGCGAATAAACCTCAACCCCTGCCATTCTTTTTCTCTGCACCGTATCTTACATGTGACTGGTGGGTCTGAGTATCGGAATCGTATTTGATATGATGCCCACTACCCAATGATTTTCTTTTACATTTCTTCAGACTCTTTTATTCAACGTGCACGAAATCACCCAAAAAGCCAGCTTAATTCCCATTAATAACTTGGCTCTTACCACCATCTTCAATGTAGACCACCATGCCAGAACTCTTACCGTTGAGGAGGCGACTGCAGGACATTGTGAGAGGGATCACAGACACACTCGGAGCCTCCAGTACGCCGTGCTGTCTCCAATTTCAAGCCCAAACCATTTTTTCTAATCAACTCCTAAGTGGTGGAAACCAGCTTCACAGCGCGCACGCAACTCCTGCGAGGTTTTGAATGCCTTTGTGCATTTTCTCCTGTGCCTCCACTGTCGCCTTTGCTCCTCCCAGCCCCGTCCTTGTCAAATGCAGCGGGTAGCGGGCACCCTTGGCTTCTACTGGTGAGTGCAGCGGCACTTGCTCATTGAATGTTCGTACCTCCTGCACACCCCCAGCTCTCTTGCCCGCCACAAACATGTGTACCTCCTGCAGACAGCGCCTACTCCACCTGCTCCCCACACCGCCCAAGTCCAGTCAAACGACTCTCCTCCTGCACGCACAAGAAATCAGCATGTACCCAAGATCAGTATCATGCGAAGCAAACATATACATCTCGCCCACACCTCCTCGACTTGCCACGCCATACTAACGTGCGCAGTCGCTGCCGATGTGAATGTGAGCGAGAAGGTGCAGACACCGTGCGATGCCCCCAAAGCTCACCCCCGTTGCTTTCACGACTGCGTCTGCACAATAGAAACACCCCCTGCACCCCTCTGCACGATGCGAACATGAACGCACCGGCCTCCCAGACAGCTTTAGCATTGGGCACAGGTACAGGTCTGGGTCTGAAAGTCTCCACCCAGACCCTTACCTGCGTAACCTATACCCCATGCGGGCAAGGGTATGAACCCATACCCAATTTCATACGGGCACATGTGGGTTCACCCGCACGGATTTACCCATGTTATCACTGGTAACATCAATTTAAAAAATCAAGCCTGTTGAGGGATGACTGGAGGACTTTCTAGAGACATCTATTGCATTAATTGCATAGATAATAACTTGGTTTGAGCCCTTGCGGCATGCTGGTAGCAGGAGAAACAGGCACAGACTGTGATCAATCTGCAATTGATGGCGCTCCACAGCCACTGACGCAAAATATTAGTGAGAGAGAAGAGAGAAAGCATTTTGGAGGGGGGGCTGCCTTCCTATTTGCACCTGGAAAATTAACCCGTAAATACCCTTAAATACTGCGGGTAGGGTCCGGGTCAGCCGGGGTCTAACCTCCTGCCAACCCGTGACCCGGACCTGCCCCTGGAACCTGCAGGTTTTACCTGTACCCGTGCCCAACACTAGACAGCTTTCACTCCCCGCCCCACTGCTGCACCGCCAGTTCGCGTGCCCACACCTGCGCCCACGCAATGCGAACCCTCTGCGCCGGCTCTCATGCCATGTGAATGAGTGCGCAGTCTGCCGCTGCTTTTGCCCCCAACCTGCACTGCTTTCCCATCTGCCTGCCCATTATGAATATCACCGCAAATTCAAATTCACAGCACAATGCTGACGCCCCCGCTGCTTTCACACCTGATGTGAATGTCCCGAACATCCCTGCGCAGCCCGCTGCGGCTCGTTCTCAATACACTGCCAGTGTCTGCTGTGCTCTGCCTGCACCTGCGCGGTATTTGTACCGCCACCAGTGCCGCCCCAATTATGCAGGCTGTAGCGGCCATTATCCAATGCACTGCCCTGCCCCTGCCAAGTCTCTGCCCACTGCCCAAATGTGTCCTTGTGTGAACGTGCCCACATGGTGCAAACAAACGCGAACCCGCTGCCCCACCGCTGGTTTTGCACCCACCCCCTGTGCTGATTTGCCCCTGTCCCGCATGACCTTTGTGGCCGCTCCTGCACAATGCAAACACCTCCGCCCTCACGCACGCATGCCATGTGAACACCCGCCCGCTGAACGATGCAAATGAATGCAAATGCGGCCCGCCCTGCCGCCGATTCCACGCTGCCGCTGGTGACATTCCACTGTATATTTCACTTTACAATATGTTTTGTGTATCTACTCGTGTAATAAATGTGTATGTACACATCAAAAGACCTACGGAAACTTCGCCTCTGGCACCTCCAGAGGAGGCGCTGGCAGCCAGCGCCAGTGGTATGAGTAAAAGAAGTATTATTGATCCCCCACAGTTGTCGGGCCTCCCACCAGAGGCGTACCTCTTAGGTAGGTTAATTCACTACCAAAGAACCAACCTAAGAGGTGTTTACATAATAGCCGAGTAGGTCACTGGGGTGGTGCGTGTGAAGTTCAAGCTCAACTTGGTTTCTAAACTGGGAAATGGGGAGGGGAAAAAGCTGGAAACCACACAACCTGGCCATCCTCTTATCCCAAGATTGTAGAGGAAATCAAGTTTGAGCACGAAGATATATTGGATGTCGCTGTGCATGATGATGACATCTTCATCCTAACTTCGAAACCGACAGGGACTCAATGGCAGAGGTGGAGAGTCTACATTGTTCATCAGCGAGTGATCTCAAATCCACACAGGGTCCCAGGGAGTTAAGACGTTGTGAAAATTGGAATGACGACCCTTTCAATGCGTTCAGACGGCCCGTAGGCAGAGGCCATCGTCACAGGTCTGCCTCCCTTGGTCGCCCTGTGCCTCAGTCACGGCGACAGACTCTGCCTCCCTCTGCCTACCTAGCCCAACACTGTATCTTGGTAGACCCTCCCAGTGTTTCCCATCCTCTAGTTCTCTGAGTCTAAGAGCCCCAACATAAGTAGTGTGTGTTATTTTCTTTGATACACCTGATTTCCTAACGTTATTTTTGATCACCAATGACCATGGGCTTGCTGGTCAACACCCCGGTTTGCCACAGGCCACATAATTTTGAATCACACTGTCATTTCTGTACAGAAGGGTGATGAGGCGCCATTTGAACAGGCAGAGCTAAATTTTGGTTAAAATTGAAGTTGATTTTGCTCAGGTCGTTCGGCTCTGTCTCAGCTAACAGTGTTATGATCTTGAAATGATCGGCAAAGAAGCATCAGAGAACGTTCCCACAACTCCCACAATCGTTATTGTGAGGTTCATATTTAGTCTGCGACCCATGGAGACGAGAATCTGATGTCGGGGGAGTTAGGCAGAGGGTAGGCAGAGCCTCTGCCTACAAGCCACCTGAACGCAGTGTTTGACCAAGGATCACACTTTGCAATCCTATTTTCTGCACCTGTTCTCCGTCCAGAAGCGTACAACCACTCTTCGGTTTCCTCATCAAGGAGTGAATGCAGTGATTAGTGCAGGGGCCCACACAGTGATCGTGAAAATAATTGGTCCTGAGTGCTACACCTCCATATGGATGCCACCCGGTTCAGAAGATGAGGAGTAGCACATCCTAACCTTATTGCGAAGAAACTGGGATTTCAAAATTACCAGGAAGAGATCGCTCACGTCAGGGCGACTGGGGATGCACATCCCCCTGGCAACCTTGGATGGTGGAGCGGGTATGAGGATGTAGAGATCCTGGATTATACCTTCATTTCTGATACTTGGGCACTCCGCATCCATTCTGCGTGTTTGAATGAGGGTGTCGGTGTATGGAGGGCTGAAGTTATTGACCTCTCTGCTATAAACAGGTCAGGTGGGAATGCAAGGGTTCACGCAGTGGATGGTAATAAGCAGACGTACGCCCCATGACAGAAATCACGCTGGGAGCACGGAATTTGAGAGAAAAGAATAGTGAGAGTGCAGTGTGTCGAAAAGACAGTAGGAATAGGCACGTGGTTGGAACACCATTGAATTAAAATGTGTTCTGGACGTGTTGGAGAGAAAAAGACGTGTAGATACGTGTTAGCCACGTCCCCTTACGTGTCTTCTACGTGTCATAGCCCACTGGACACGTTAGCACTTCAATAACAATGGAAAACTTATTATTTGGTAGGAACAAATAGACTAGGTATAAAAAGGGGCCGAGAAATGTACTATACTATGCCCAGGTTTATACCTGTGATTTCACTCTCTATTCTCTGTTGGAAGTTGTGAACGGTTTGATCAGGATGGAACGGAATGGAACGAATTCGGGAACGGACTTACAGTTGGATTGTTGGATTTGGATTTGGACTCGGGTTTCGATTGGTTTAATTGTGTTGGAAAGGAATTTGATCTTGCTTAGGCTCGCTTTGGGTTTTACCTTGAATTGCAACAGCTATATATTTTAGCTGGAATCCCCGAACTTACATGTGCGAAGTAAAATTCAGCATTTCATCTGGAGCCCACCGCGAGGGGGTTCATTCAGATAAAACCTACAACCTACTGTGCTGGTCACAGTTAATAGCCGGAAGGCCACTCAAACAACCTACTTACCTACTGCGCTGGTCGTGGTAGACACCTAAAACCGATGCACACACGACCTCGAACAGAGATCAGCCCTGCTGAAACAGCTCGGGAACAAATCAGACAACGAGTATGCGAGCGAGCCGCAGCATATGCACAGAGAAGAATAACGGAGGGAATCGAATTCAGCATCGCAGGCGACGCCAGGAGTGACAGTTCGCTGGACGAGCTACCATTCATAGAAGAATCATTACTTGACGAGGAACTTCCACAAGAATCGGAGAACTACACCTTTGAATTTTCCCTTACACTCAGACCAGTTTCACCCACACCTATAACACAAATGGCTCATCAAAACCTTGCACCAGCTGGCACTGGTGTTGCGAGTTTCAAAATACCCCAGCCTTGGGAGGCGAACGTACCGAAGTTCACCACTGAGGATAAGGATGAACTGAGGGATTTCATAGACCAGGTCGATGATATTATCAATTTAGCTCACGTAAACGACGAAGATGAACATAAAAGGTTACTCACCAGTTACCTTCCTGTAAAAACACGGGAAATCTGGCGGGAATTACCAGAATATGCGGCGGGAACGTCGTATGAGGACTTCAAAAAGGCGGTCTTGAAAGCTTACCCTGAAGTCCAAGAGAACCGGGAAGGTACTCTAGAAGAACTGGACAGTTTATGAGCAAACCCGCAACCAGCTGCTGGCCCAAATGCCGTAGCTCACAGAAAGGAGGATCTTATTCTATTGAGTGAATTAATTAAGATGGCAGAAAGATTGGCAAATACTGGTGGAACAGAGGCAACATGGGGAAATGACGGACCGGAAATTAAGAGGTCAGACAGATTCCCCACCACAAAAATTGAGAGACACAACGAAAAGCTTGAGGAGCTCGGAGGAGAAGTTTCAAGCCTCAAGGACATAGTGACTATCTTGCAGCGCCAGCAGAGAGTGGCACATGAGGAGCTGATGAAGGCCTTTCAAAATATGAAAGGTGCTTCAAAGGAGGATGGTGATCAAAGGGAGTGGGTACCACGCAGAGGCGCAAATAGCTCGTAAGCACCTGAGCGCCAATATCCACCAAGGAATGGTCCCATGCAGCATAGCAGATGCAATTACTGCGATGGACAAGACCATTACTCGAAGGAATATACCATAAAAGCAGCACATATACACAAAGGTTGGATAGTTGTAGAAGATGGCCAGCAAAGATTAGCGGATGGAAACTATATTCCAAGAGGAAAAGGCGCACCGGCGCTATGCGTTGAAGAATACTGGCAAAAGAAAGGCGTTTCTGGACAGCATATGTTGGCAGAGTCATTCTATGGAGCCACGGACAATGAGATCGATGCACTTCGAGATGAAATACGCACCTTGCGTGTCAAAATGAACCAAGTGACAAACGGGGGGTTTCGAACTCCACCTGTCCAACCATCATTCTTGGCCGCATCTCCTGTGCCGCCTCAGTTATTAACCAGGCCATTTGAAGATCAGGTATCTGCGGTACCAGTTGTAAACATGGAGGAGTTCGGACACACTGTCTTTAACATGATGAAGGGAACTCAGCAACCGGATCGGTACCTTCAAACGTGCAGAGGTGCGAGGTCAGACCCTCCTGAGCAGGATTTTTGAAGGCCTCAAGGATTGGGGCCCGGACAAAATCAAACACCTGGCCTCATGAGAGGGATAAGCTCGAAATTTCTGAAATAGAAAAGAGAGACCTACCAAGGAAAGGACGGAGACAGAAGCAGCACCTGCTCCACAGGAACTACCTTACCGATTTGTTAAACCAGTAAGAGGGGATGTACGGGTGCAAGCACCCCCTTCAAAGAAAGTTGAACCGAATTTTCCCGAGGACTTTGGGAAAGAGTATAAATTAAAGGCGCCAATCCAAAGGGATGGACTTACTGAAGAAATGCTGGAACGCATCAACAGTACCGAAGTCACTGTGCGACTTGGTGATCTATTTGGGATGAGTAAGGATCTAAGGGAGGGAGAGAAACTACGGCTTACTAGGATACAACATCCGGTAAAAGACACTCCCAGGGACGCAAAAATTGTGAACATTGAGCAGCAAGAGATGATGGAATTAACTGAGCAGGATAGTCAGTTAAAAGGCGATGCGTTGGAACTAGGGGAACTACCCGAAATAGAAGGGGTATTTGTTACCACAGTCAAGACAGAAGGCATACCCACTGGCTCTGTTATTTCCCAAGATCTGTACCTGCAGTATCTTGAGGGACTTAGCGATGGTGAAAGCCAAAACAAATCTATGTCGCTTGCGACTCCGTACCTCTACGAGTTACCTTCCCCTACATTAACAGTCAGGGACCAGTTGAATGTGTCCTGGATTCGGGATCACAAATCGTCTCGATGTCTATTGAACAAGCCCAGATATGTGGTTTGGTTTGGGACCCAACTATAAATTTATTTATGCAAAGTGCCAATGGTCAGCTAGAAAAATCCATGGGATTGGCGAGGAACGTACCATTCCGATGGGGTGAACTGAAGATTTATCTTCAAGTTCATGTTATTCGCGAGCCTGCATACAAGGTCTTACTGGGACGATCATTTGATGTGTTGACGCATAGCAAGACAGACCACGAAGAAGGGAAACAACTTCTAACGTTAACCCATCCAAACACCGGCAAGGTTTGGACGGTGCCCACCTATGACCGAATCCGAGAGGAACCTAACAAAGGGCAAGTCAGCAATGAGCAGAATATTGCTGGCATAAAGGATTTTCGTATATCTTCGAGGATTTGACTCAACTGAGTCAAGGAGAAGAGATGGCAATAATAGTCGGGTGCAAAGGCAACCTGGGAATGAGGGTTGAAAAGACATTTATGCCCAGAGGTGGGGTAATGACACCAGAGAAAATCATCGAGGCATACCTACACGAATCCAAGAAGACTGATAGCTTTACAAAAGATGACAAGGCAGCGACCTTATTCAACTCGTTCCAAAAACAGGAGATTTCGGTTGAGGGTGGAGTCCCTCACAAGGTATTCGCCAATGTCTTGGTTGACCCGCTGCATCAGGGCAAGAAAACATTTCGAAAGGAACGGGGGGAAGAAGTGCGCACCTATCACTCTGTGGTCAGAGATAAGGGGCGGTGTGTTTGTTGCCAGAGTATAGACTTCGCGCAGCCGGCGCAAGACCAGGATCGTGAACTAGTGTCAGCTTTCACTGGCAAAAAGTATAAGCCTGTTGGTTTAAAAATCAGACCAATATATACGGAGCTGCCAGATAAATACCGGATAAAAAGGGAAATAAAAGGAGACCCATTGGCGCGAATGCCCAAGTTGAACTCCACCCCATCAGATTTCGTACCCGGGGCACGGTATACTACTGAGCAAAAAGACGATATGGAAGCGAGGCACGGGGAGTTCCTACAACCCAAAGAAATGAAATTAATGCATGAATTCGTGAGGAATCACGAACAAGCATTCGCCTGGACAGATGAGGAGCGAGGGCGGTTTCGCCACGATTTCTTTCCACCTGTGGAATTTCCGGTTGTGGAACACGAGACGTGGGTCGAGAAAAGCATACCTATACTGCGCGGGCAACTCAAAGAGTTTTGCAAGACTATCAAAAATAAATTAGATGCTGGGGTTTATGAGCCCTCAAATGTGTCTTACCGGAGCAAGTTCTTCGGGGTCATCAAGAAAGATGGAAAGAGTATTAGGTTGGTCCACGCACTGGAGCCGTTAAACGCGGTAACCATAGTGCATTCGGGGCTGCCTCCTGCAACAGAAGAGTTAGCAAACCACTTTTCAGGGCGTGCTTGTGGTGGTTGTCTTGACTTATACTCGGGCTATGATCATCGTGACATCGCCGAGGGATCTCGGGACTTCACGACGTTTCAGACCCCATTTGGAGCTTTGAGGTTGGTAAAGCTGCCTCACGGCTGGACTAATAGCGTCCCAATTTTCCACAATGATGTAAATTATATCTTACGAGAAGAAATCCCGCATATAACAATGTCCTACATCGATGATGTACCCATTCGGGGACCAGGGACGAAATATATCTTACCAGATGGTACTTGCGAGGTGATACCAGAGAACCCGGGTATAAGGAGATTTATCTGGGAACATTTTGAGAATTTGAACCGGGTAGTTCAGAGAGTGAAATACTGCGGTGGTACCTTTTCAGGTGCGAAATCAGTACTGTGCGCAGGGGAATTCCACGTTGTTGGGCACTTGTACTCGTTTGAGGGTCGTAAACCGGATACAGACCGTGTTGGAGTAATACAGCAATGGGGACCATTGAAAGATGTATCGGGTGTGTGACAGTTCTTGGGCACTGTTGGGGTTCTGCGGATGTTCATTAACAACTACGCACTGCTCGCAAGGCCAATTCAAAAACTCACCCGGAGGGATGAGAAGTTTGAATGGGGTTCTGAACAGGAAAATGCGATGGATAGGTTAAAGACTACACTGGTAACAGCACCATGCCTAAAACCACTAAACTATGAGTGGGACTCAGACATTGTTATGGCAGTTGACACCTCATGGATGGCAATTGGGATTCAAATATATCAATGTGACCCAAATGACTCACAGAAGAGGTATTATGCGAAGTTTGCCTCTATCACATTGAATGGGCGCAAGGCGGAGTTCTCGCAGCCGAAGCGCGAACTGTATGGTTTGAAGAGGGCATTAGAGGCTATGCAGTACTGGCTGCTTGGTTGTCGGCACCTTGTAATAGAAACCGACGCCAAATATATACAAGGGATGTTAAACAATCCTGGGATGGGGCCTAACACAACAATCAATGGGTGGATTGAACAAATATTGAAGTTCAAATTCACCTTGAAGCATGTTAAAGGCGCGTCGTTTCCACCTGATGGATTGTCTAGGTGGGAGTGCCAACCCGGAGACGAGGAATGGCTGGATGGTGATGGTGACTTGGAACAGAACGGTACACCAGGGCGGCATCCCAACTGGGATTACTTTGCGGAACAAACATTAGATCTGGAAGACTTCAAGGATGAAATAGACACGAGAGGAGGGTACTTACAAGGGATGGGAGACATAGCACTAGGGCTGGATGATTTCCAGCAGGAACTGGACCGGGCACGCTGTGAAGAAAGAGTGGTTAACGAGAGAATAAAAATGGAATACGCAGCGGCTGGAATGGCTGTTCCCGCATACCTCCAGGTCGACTCAGAAGACAAACTCCTCCCACATGACAATTTGCGTAACCTAGAAGGAGAACGTGAGGAATACAATGAAGAGCATAGAAGTCAAGGGGCACGCACTCAAGATGAAAGATTGTTGGAGTTGCGATGTTGGTTGAGGAATACGCTCCAACGCCCCGCAGGGAAGCACGAGGAGGAAAATGATAAACAATTTGTTAAATACGCATCCAAGTTCTTTCTGACCAAAGAAGGACGGTTGTACCGCAGGGGAGCAGATTCAATGCACATGTTGGTGGTTCAAAAGGAACACTGCATGTACATGATGAGAGCGGCCCATGACTCGTTGGGGCACCGCGGCACATTCACAACAAAATCCCTGCTGGAGCAGCGGTTTTGGTGGCCTGATCTTGAAGGAGATGTCCGGTGGTACGTGAAGACCTGCCATCTATGTCAAAAGAGGCAGTTAGCCCTTATTAAAACACCGCCAGTCGTTTCTGCAACTCCCAGCATATTCCAAAAGATTCACTCAGATGTTATGCATATGAGTGAGAGATCTAACGGATGTAGCTACATCGCGGATGCACGCTGTGCGCTATCCCGCTATGTGGAAGGGCGAGGCCTGCGCACTCAAACGGCAAAAACTATTGGGATGTTCCTCTTGGAGGATGTAATGTGCCGTTGGGGTTGCCCAGCATGGATCGTCACAGATAACGGCACACCGTTCGTTGCTGCAATTAAATGGTTAGAAGCGAAGTATGGAATTAAAGGCATAAAAATCTTGCCGTACCACTCGCAGTCAAATGGGATTGTAGAGCGTGGGCATTGGGATTTGAGACAAGCACTGTATAAAGTGACAGGTGGGGACTTGAAGAAATGGTACTGGTTTTTGCCACAGGTTTTATGTGCAGCCAGGATAACCGTAAGACGAGGGATGGGGTGCTCACCATATTTTGCGGTGTGTGGGGCACATCCCATATTACCGTTAGATGTTGCGGAAGCAACCTGGTTGGTAGAGTATCTAGACCATCTAATTTCAACTGAAGAGTTAGTGGGACTTCGAGCGCGAGCTTTGGCAAAACATACCGTGCATGTGGGAGAAATGCGCGCACAGATGGATGCTATCCGGCATCAAAGTGCTAAAGAATTCGCTGAAAAATATAAGCATGTCATTAAAGACTACAAGTTTGAGCCAGGAGATGTCGTACTAGTCAGGAACACGGCTCAAGAGGGATCTCTCAGTGGGCGTAATCGTGATCGCTGGTGGGGACCATCAATTGTTGTACGAAGAACGAAAGGCGGTGCCTACATTGTTTGCGAGTTTAATGGTGCAGTATGGCAAAAGAAAATAGGAAAGTTCCGGGTCATACCTTATGAGCAGCGGGAAAAACTACCCATAGGACCCCGGATCGAAGAATTAATCGACACATCAAAAAGGATCCTGGATGAGTTAGAAGATGAGCCGGAAGGGGAAGAAGAATATCTTGGGAAAGACTTACAATTTGGAGACGTCCCCATAACTCCAATTGATGACCGGCTTCCTTGATGACTTCAACCACGAAGGAAAGGAAAGGAATAAAGTTTCAAAAGGATGTCACACAAAATTTGGAACAAGAACGGCCCGCGTTCGGAATAAATATTCAAGAAACAAAATACAAGACAAGAGGTCAACTACAAAATAAATAAATAGACAACTCGGGCTGAGTTAATCTAGCTTGCGGAAGGGGCAGGCGGCGTAAAGATGGGTCGTCGCAGCGCAGAAATAGCAGTGCTTAACCCTCCTAGGGACTGAGGTCAGACAATGAGAGTAGGAGGGTACCAAACTCTTACGGAGGTACGGGCTTGCGGTTGACTGGCTTCCTGGCACGATTGAAGCTCCCAGCTGAGCTGTTTCTGTGTACAAGAGAGGCGGTGGATCTCTGCTTGGATGGATTTGAGCCGCCGGCGGATCTGGAACTCGGTCCGAACGGGAGCGGGTTGAACGACAGAAGAGTTGGTGATACGAGGGTTGGGAGTGAGATGGTTTCCGGGCAGGTTGGAAGGCCATGCTAGACTGAAATTAGAACAAAAAGTGTAAGAGAAACCAGAGAAATAAACGAACAGGAGTGCGGGTGGTAATGCAGCCGCGAGGCTGGTCGGTCATCTTCCCCTCCATCGGGTGCGGGTCTTTTCG
Organism: Mycena leptocephala; assembly: GCA_029378395.1. Lineage (NCBI taxonomy): Eukaryota > Fungi > Basidiomycota > Agaricomycetes > Agaricales > Mycenaceae > Mycena > Mycena leptocephala. The sequence continues at coordinate 67,565 of JARJLF010001164.1, forward strand.
AAGGCGAACGACGGAAGGAGGGGAGAGAGGCACGAGGTCCGGTAGGGATGGGTTTGGAGAGATCGGCAACGGTTGCTGAAAGATAAAATGATCAACCAAAGGAAAATGGGGTTAAGAAAAGGCTCACGATCGGGCTGGATAGCGCCAGCGCGATGAGCAGGGTTTCGATGGCAGTCAGAGGAGATAAAGAAGCTATGAGACGTACTTGAGTTGTGTGAAAAGCAAGCAAAAATGTTAAAAAGGACACGCACCATGAATAGGCGAGGGAGCAGGAGTGGGCAAGGTTTTTGTATCAGTAACAATAGGTGTGGGCTGACGGTGGGCAGAGGCGTCCTCGTTGTCGGATGGAATGGAGACAGCATCCGAGTCAGAAGATGCAGACGGCTACATGGCAAATTGAACGACCAAACTGAAAAGGAAGAAATAAAATGTACCTCACCCGAGGCACATCTCAAAGCACAACGGTGCTCGGCGCGATTAGCAGCAGCCTTAGCTCCGGACAAACGAGCATCTTGAGCACGCTTATGCTCGCGGAAGAGCTGCCACTTGCGAACGATTTCGCTGGCGAAATCGGTAATTAGCGCGAAAGTAGCATCCGGTGGGGTATGGAGTCGCAAATTGTTCTGGAGCATTTTTGACCGGATGGCGAAAACACACTCGCCAATATCGGGTGTTAGCGCAAACGACGCAACTTGAGGTTGAAGTTCAAGCTAGAAGGGTCTCAGCAAGGAGAAACTTTAATAACAAATATCGGCGTACAACTGAAAGAGCGGAGGCGACAAGGAAAGTGTCCTGATCCACAGGGTCCTCGTATTGGGTAGCACAGACAGATTTGTGCAGGGCACGGACAGAGGCCGCCTCAGCAGAAGTAAGGAGGGAGGCGTCAAAAGTAGACATAAAGAGGAAATTTCGAGGGCTGGCCAGCAGCTGGTATTAAAGAAAGTGAGGGTTGGTTGCTGGAGCCAACAGAAAATACAATACACCTTTTATACCATAATTAAACGGCCACGTCGTGGTGTAGGGGTACACCACGTCTCCGCGACATTAACTGGGACAGTTAATTGCTGTGAAAAAGGGAGAATAATGGCGGCGTACCAAAGAGAGGACGTGGCACCACGAACACAATGGGCTAGAAAATAAGGTTGCAAGAAGGAACAATGGAGGATACATGAACACGCGCTGAGATGGTGACGTGTAAAGTTGAAAACTGAAACACAAACGGAACAATGGACAAACGTGGATACATGTCAAAACCAACAGCGTAGTTGCACCCTATGCAACACTTAGAAAATAAAGTCAGAATTCAAACAGAAATCAGGCTTACCAACCAAAACCACGCGGAGGACTTAAAGTAACTGGAAATCTGGATGGCCCGATAAACTTAGGGGTTTTAAAAGGAAATCTCTTAAATTCACACAAAGAAATAGCGCCAAGAAATCCCCGGATGGGATGGATTCAAGAAAAACAAGTAGTACAACAAGTAACGACGGTCTGGGTACAAGAAAGATAAACAAGAACGAAAGGACTATCTACGCAGTTCCAAGATAGGAAGCAAAAGGGTGTGGAGGCGGTCAGCGACGACCTGGAGCATGAGCGGGTGCATGTGGGACTTGTGGGCAATGGTCAGGAACTGAGAAAGGAGGCCGGCATCGACTGAAGACTCGGCCAGCATTCGATAACCACGAAGGGCTAGACTGGCGGTGGCGCGAGAATTAATCTATGAAAAAAATTGTTAGAATGAGAGGAAAAGGAAAACAGGTGTAAGCACATACCAGGAAGCGGGTTATGGCACCTTGGGCAGCGGCATAAAACCAATTCATTGACCGCTCGTACTCGCGCTCTGAAATAACATAGAAAAAAAAGAATAAGCAGAAGAAAGGAAGGAGGAGATGGAGCGCATACCAAACTGGGCCGGAGAAATATGGTTGTTCTGGGCAGCTGCGTACAGGCTGGTGCGCTCCTCATGGAGATAGAGGTCCCGGCGATGAGCAAGGTTCGCGACCAGGAAATAGGGGTCGGAAAAGTCGCAATCAGGGACTGCGAGGACAGCGCACGGGGCGCAAGGGATGCCAGACTCGGAAAATTCGCATTCGATTGCGAGTTCTGCACAACTGGTGCATTTAGCCGTGACCTAAAAGCGAAGCAAGGAAGTCAGCCAAAAGACAAGAAAAGGGCAAAAGAAAAACTCACGTCAATACAATATTTAGATAGGCTAATGACACGTTCGTGATCCACCGGGAGAGTGTTATCGGAAACACGCGGGAGTTGGCGGTGTCCGTGAGGATCGAGTGTAATGTGCAAGGGGTCGTTAGGTGGAGGTATCGAAGGGAGGACAAAGCCCTCGATCAACGAGCCTGAGCTGCTCGACTTGGGAGATGACGTGTGAGGAACAGGAGGAGGTGTCCGTGGGTTATGGAAGAAAGGGAGGATCATAGCGTTGTCGTTACAGCTAATTGCAGTACCGAAGGCGCGGATCGGAAATCTGCTGTTTCGGGACATTTTCAAAGAATTCCCGGTATCTCAGTGAGTTCTACACCGATTCCCTTGAAACCTGGATAGAAATACTCGGCTAATTCGTGCGCAATTAGTGTTAGAAAGGAAGTTGCAAAAATATTCTATATTTGGCGAGCTGGGTTTGAGGGGTCATTTTGGGGGTCAATTCAATCTGCCAGTATCTAGGCATGTTGAAATGCACTAGATTTTTGTGAGAGATGGCTTCTATCAATATTTAAAGGTGTGATGAAGTCAGATTTTGAAGGAGTTTGCAGTTGGGTTCAAATATCACATTGTTTGCTGGTTGCAGTATATTACCGTTGGCTCGAGGCCATTACAAGCATGATAAAGTAAGATATTGAACATTTTGACTCTATCACACCTTTCAATATTGATAGAAGCCATCTCTCACAAAAATCTAGGGCATTTCAACATGCCTAGATACTGGCAGATTGAATTGACCCCCAAAATGGCCCCTCAAACCCAGCTCGCCAAATATAGAATATTTTTGCAACTTCCTTTCTAACACTAATTGCGCACGAATTAGCCGAGTATTTCTATCTAGGTTTCAAGGGAATCGGTGTAGAACTCACTGAGATACCGGGAATTCTTTGAAAATGTCCCGAAACAGCAGATTTCCGATCCGCACCTTCGGTACTGCAATTAGCTGTAATCATAGTGAGGTGATCGAAGGTCTGAAGGGAAAATGTACAGCAAAAGGGGAGAATAAAGATAGAAGGGGAAAATTGGTGTTAATGGGCTTAGAGAGCTGGCAGCGGCGTTCTTTTAAGCTTGGGGAACAATGATGGGGAAAGGATAATGGACACGCACCAGGAATAAAAGGGCTAGAAGCCGACAAAAGAAAATTTGGCTGCTGATATTTGCGTCCCGTCGCACGCTGAACAATATGCCCATTGAACAATGGGCGGTGGTGTACAAACAAAGCCAAACAAATGTCGAGGAGACAAAGAGTGGGTAGTCGGTGGTGGAGAGACCAAGGAGGGAGACAAAGAGGTGGGAGTGGGAAAAAGCGCTGACAAGCGGGACCCAATTTCGGGACGGCGGTGATCAGATCACTGAGATAACATAAACGGAAGTTCCCGAGGGACTTACCGCTGTGATCAAAAATAGGTTTTGTCTGACTGAGGACAGTCAGGATCTGTGAAAAAGGGAGATAATAAGCAGACGTACGCCCCATGACAGAAATCACGCTGGGAGCACGGAATTTGAGAGAAAAGAATAGTGAAAGTGCAGTGTGTCGAAAAGACAGTAGGAATAGGCACGTGGTTGGAACACCATTGAATTAAAATGTGTTCTGGACGTGTTGGAGAGAAAAAGACGTGTAGATACGTGTTAGCCACGTCCCCCTACGTGTCTTCTACGTGTCATAGCCCACTGGACACGTTAGCACTTCAATAACAATGGAAAACTTATTATTTGGTAGGAACAAATAGACTAGGTATAAAAAAGGGGTCGAGAATGTACTAGAGAATAATATACTATGCCCAGGTTTATACCTGTGATTTCACTCTCTATTCTCTGTTGGAAGTTGTGAACGGTTTGATCAGTATGGAACGGAACGGAACGAATTCGGGAACGGACTTACAGTTGGATTGTTGGATTTGGATTTGGACTCGGGTTTCGATTGGTTTAATTGTGTTGGAAAGGAATTTGATCTTGCTTAGGCTCGCTTTGGGTTTTACCTTGAATTGCAACAGCTATATATTTTAGCTGGAATCCCCGAACTTACACGCGCAAAGTAAAATTCAGTGTTTCAACGGGGGCTATGTCTACAGAGGAATCACGGAGGCCTTCATCAACACTCCGACAACCTTCTGCGAGGATGATTGGATATCCGTTACGGTGTTGGGCTTGTACTGATCCACTGCACATTAATTTCAATTACTGACGAAGTTTTACGCAGGGAGGCCGCATCCCAAGTATTCTTTCGAGTTTCAAAACTCATCCATCGAGCACGCTCCAATTCTCAAGGATACGTCGATCATATCGCTAGAGAAACTAGTGATCCGTTTATCCGCTACGCTTTCAAAGGCCTTGGACCATCACTTTCTGGGCGGGTGGTCCTTCTTCCTGCGGTGGATCTTGATAGGAATGCTGAGCTTCCGTTGGCGTCTCTGCGGTTCCTGCACCTTGGGCACAGGGAACTGACAAAGAAACTGTGGATATTCCATTCGAGTCGCTCTTCGCACTGAATCGCACCGACATGCCAGCGGCGCCACAGGCCGAAAAGGATAATTCCCCGGGTCTCCCACCATATGTGGTCTCCTGGGATGGGCGTGCCACGCTTTTCATAATTTTCCGTGATAGTCGAAATGTTGCTCCGGAAGAGCGCTAACTGTCCAGAGGATGGTTTTGCAAGCTTAGCCAGAATACCTTAGTGCGTCTGGGTTTACAGTAGATACTTCTTTTCCGTAAATGTTCCGTTGTAATATATAATATTCCACAACGTGATCTGTATTCCAAGTATTATCCCAGCGAAGGTAGACTTTGCCACGTTACAGCTGCCAGTTATCGGTTATTTTCTAATTTTCCTGGTAGGGTGATCCGATGTTAACGCCGGTCGCATTAGTTCACCGCAGTGGAGCCCTGTTTTGATGACCAGCCACAAACTGTTTACACGCTGAAACTCTCAAATGCCCACCAACTAACTCAATTGTTCAGACTTGACCATCGGATTTCGGACCGGGCTGTCCGAATCCTCTCAGGGTTTCCGGCCATGTTGAAATTGAACTACTTCATTTGAATACTTAATAAAGACCTATGTTTTGAGTTTATATGTTGTGGTTGAGCTCCACGGAGTCCGCATCGACGACTTGACGCTGGCAGTCCAAGACACTCTACAGTACGGGGTCCCATTAGCGTGGGAAGCTTGGTACCTCGAATGACTGCTGTATAATAAATCTCCCTCCCCCCCCCCCTGTATGCCAGGGTCGCTTCTGGTCGCTTACGATGCAGTTTTGCGGTGGTTATTATTTCTTCTCACGACGCAGTAATATATCTTCCGAAGATGGCGTAAGAGTATGGGACGGATGTCTAGCCAGGTTTCATTGTGTATACCTTGAACCCAGCTGCAGCAAATCAGCTAGTCAGGAGTAAGCTGAGCTGTGTAGTGTTGACGAAACGCCAACCATCGCTCCCGACACCGACTGCAGAGAGCGAAGTGGTCCTTCGACGATAAGTGTAAAGGTCGGATTTAGGCCGGACAGGGCGTAGAGCATTTGCCCGTGTACAGCTACGGCGAGATGAGCATCCGCAGTTCGTCAGCCCCATCGACGAACCATGAATGAGGGCTGAGAACAGTAGTACGGCCAGAGTGCGTTTCATCAGCTTGAGATGGGGAGGAAGGCGCGCTGGTGGGAGATCATGCTTCGAGTTGCTTATAACCAGTGGCTGACTGCTGCCGGAGTTTTTCAGGCTTAATTCTTGAGGCAGATTCCAAATGACAATCTCTGGAATGATATCTCGTTACAAGCATATCTGGCTAGAACGACCGATGCCGTTGACCACTACTTCTCGCACTAACACTTCAAGTCGGCCTTCCCCTTGTCATCTTCACGGAGGCTGTTACACATATGAATGCATTGTAGGTGAATGGTCCAACTTTTCTCATACCTGATAGTAATCAGACCTGCATCTATGAGTCGTCTTACGGCGATCGAAAAAAGGGCGTAGCGGGGTTTCTGATCAAGTCGACAGACCGCAACTCTCGCAACCTCGCCCGGGATAGGCTTGATGGTCTCTTCGATAGGATCCCACCGCGCCCCAGCTTTCTGCACATCCAGGAGCAACGTTGTCAAATAATCCGTCAAAATAACGAGTCGACACTGGGCATCGATACTATATCTAAGACGGATCAACATTTGGTCGACGTCTGAATGTAAGCAAGTCTTCACTTTTTTAGCTGGGGGAGAAACGCGTTCACGTTTTTCGCGCCCTGACTGTTTTGGTTGGCGTAGTCGTGCGAGAATTCGCTCTCCTGGACGACGTCGGGTTTCTGGTCATGATCAGTAAATAATTCCGCTCGTCCACCAAAGCAATCTGGCGCACTTTTTCTTCGATCACACCAAGAACTAGCCTCGGATACGGAGGAGCCTTCTTGCGATCCGCCGCGGTCGCGTTCGGATTGGATACCTCCCACGCCACACGAGCTTGGAGCATATTAGCGAATTCCTTAGGACTCTGCCAGATCACCCTCTTGTTCGGGGCGGTAACTTTATCTTCCGGATCAATACCGTCCCTATGCTCGAAGACCAAGAAATGGTCTGATCGAGTGCTATCTGTTCATACCTGTATAAGAATCATATGTAGAGATATCGACGAACGATTTACCCTTGGTAGGCGAATATTGCTGCTGGCGAATGTTGAAAAAATATCGGGGCTCTGCCATATCCTTCCTCTCTAACAATGGCTTGAGTAGCGTTTGTAACGCGTCTTTCACCGGCACGAGGACATTCATGAAGAACACCTCGCTGGAACCCCAGTCAGGCATGTGACCCGAGCGAAGCTGGGAGGGCACATACGCAACGCCCTGCTCGTTTAGCAACGGCTGAATATAGTCTTCTTCGGGAATAATCAGCTGGCAATCGCCCTCAAGTCCATCAAAGAGTGCGTGGATATCCCTGGCAAGAAAGCGGTTGATTATACCGCTGGTAGATACCAGGATGGTCTTTCCACTACAAGCAGCGAGTGACGCTCTCGAGGGCGGGTGTGTTTTGCGAACATCTGTGGTGGACTTGGCGTCGTCGAGGGGATTGTATGGACAGGAGGGAAGGTCTTTTTGAAGGTAGTCCCACCATTTGATAGGAGGCGTTCCTACTGGTATGGGCATGATATAGTGGCGGTCGATGGGCCCGAAGAGAAATCGGAAGTAGATATCGACAAGGTCGCGACGCGCAGGACCAGTGTGACAGTGACCCTCACGTGTATTAGAGTGACATGGGTGACGCAATCCTTTCCACACTGCGCCCACTATGTCTGCAGACCTTTCGCCGTATAGATACAAGTTCCGAAAGAAACCTTCCGATACCGCTATTATCCCCCTCTACAATGATCTCCTTTCGCTGCGTGATCTGGCCATATCCATGCCACTGGAGCCGGGCACGCCGTTTATGCTAGACTTGCAGACCCCTCGTCAAAATCCACACCCAGGCGCACGTCAGGTGCCGACATTCAAAGCCGACTACTCTAGATCCGCCACCGTTGCGCTGCAGCTCAATACTGCACTGCAGTCGGGTTTGGACGGCTTTTCGCAGGTGTGGACGGCCACAGTCACCGGGGTCCCAGAGACATGTCTTGTCATGAAGATAATTCAGCCCTCCCTCTGCCTCCTCCCAGATCCCTCCAACTTTCGCTGGCGTGAAACTTACTACGACCCTCTGGATCTCGCGCACAATGAGGCTTGGGTGTATGAAACGCTCGTGAATCGACAGGGCCTGTCCATACCATATTTCTTCGGTCTTTTTGATGTGAGCGCGTCCTCCACGGTTTTCATTTGCCTCCTGTTCATTGGTTCAGATTATGACTCCGTCTCGGGAGCACGCATGGGCACTCGTCCTTGAATTTATCCCAGGCCCCACGATCCACGACGTCGTAAAATCCGCGTCGACAGCCGCTGTCCATGACTTTGTGAGATCCAGTCACCACAATAACTCCTCATTTTGGCTGACTTGCGCTATATTAGTGCACTCTCGGTCTGGACGCAGTGAGAGAGTTGGCGCTCAGCGGCTGGACACTCCGCGATATTCGTGGTGCCAACTTTATCCTTACCGGTTCACCCAGCTCACAAGCCGTCGTCATGATTGATCTCTACGGCGCCGAACACGTAACACCACCTCCGTCGCCGGAACGTCTTGCCATCGTGGACGCGAAGCGATTTTTTGACACGTTCCAAAGCTGCGTGAGCGACGACTACCCGGGCATCCACGACTGGGCTAGGCAACACCTGCCTCTCATCGTGTGGGATTACGAGTACGACCCTAGTTACCCCGATTCAGAAGAGGATTTGTAGTCCGTATGTTCGGAATGCGTATCATGTCATTCAATAGTGCTAATACGATGATTCCAAAATACACCACCGTTATCGTTGGAAAGAGCCACGGAATCGGTCGTCACAAGTGCATCATGAGCTGGAGGTGGCCTGTTGAGTTATGCGATGGATGTTCCAGGCGGATTCGGCCCGCCGCTGAATTGGATCCGATGTCGAAATTGAAGTTCACATTGTCCCTCTTGTCGAATTCAAGATGGTTTTCTCTTCTCGGGTGAAGAAGCAAAGCACGAAATGGATGATCAGTGATAGCGCAACTCATCGAGAACGCCCGACCAAGGAGGGTTCGGCTTTCGGAACTCGGATATAGGGTGAAAAGTTTTTTCGACCTCAAGCTAACCCCCCTTCTCCTTCCATAAAGGGAAGGATTTCCCCACCCCTAGTGGCGGACCGCCCTTTCCGGTCATGTGAATCCTCCCCAATTCGGCCAGAAAATTCACGCCATGTCTGCACATCGTTGAGAAGCGTCCTTCCAGTATTCAACCAATTCGGTGGGTGCTATTGCATTAAATTTGATTATTTTAAATCCCATATAGCCTACTTTAGGTCTTGAAAATTAACCGAAGCACTCCTCAGCTCAGCAGAAGCCTGGCATGGGCCGTAAGTTACGCCGTCGATTTGTGATATGGATGAGACGCAAATTAAAGCTGCTATTGTGCACTGCGCACCTGTTTCTTTTTGCTCTTCCCTCCTTTTGCCATTGTGAGCGAGGTAAAGCAGCGCTGAAGATATGTTGATCCTTGTGATCTGACTTCCCAACTTGGCTTGGCGGTCTGATTTGACTGGGGACTGCTGAAGGACCCTCTCTTTTCCATTCCACACAATTCAAACTACTCCAAGTGCATTTTCGAAGCATTCTGGACTCCTTTAGTAACTTGGCCTAGAAAAAAATTCAGCCCCCCTCGAGTCCCCCCCACCCCATATCCGAAATTTTATTGCCGACCCCCCCTTTGTGCCCGAGGTGTGATTATTATAGAAACGCCGCAGCAATCTTCATGGTGATCGTTGATTTCGGCCTGAATTGGCACGCCATGAGTGAGATTCTCCGGGTAGAGTTAGACTTGGAATGGAATGGTGTATTTGCAGGATGGGAAGGGACAGAGCGGATAATAAATCGAAATAGCTGACAGATCCTAAGGAGAGGGGAACCTCCAGAGGTTTTGAGAGATTGAGTATCTGTGAAACGCACAAACTCAAACTGAGTGGGTACCGGGGCAGAAGCTAAGGGGCAGTACAGCACACGCAGAGTTTGAATTACGTTTGAATTACGGTACAGCCAAGTGCGCAGAGAGTCTGAACAGCATTCAAGCGCAAAGAGTCTGAATAACAGTAATTAAAGTGCACACAGAGTCCGAACAGCAGTACCGAGACACCGCCCAGTTCGGAAACCATGGAGGAGATACTTCCTGTCAGTTTGGGTTGTTCAGTTTATTCTTATTCCTTACTCTGAACAAATTTACGCCGGAAACAAAAATGCCCCGATGGGGCACACCTATGTGGAAATATACACCATCCACCGGTGGTGGTATCAAATCACGAAGTCCGTGTCTCCATGACAATCCCTTACATTGATGATGTAGCCGTCCGCAGGCGGGAGACACACTATGAAACTGCAGATGGAGGCTACAAGAGAATCCTTGAAAATTCTGGGTAATGTTCACGACCATTTACCACGATGGAACTAATAAATGTTACAGTGGCTGTCTTCCTTTGTTGCATGGTCTTAAGTCTACTGGTTGCACAAATGGTTTCATCCCGGCCGAGTATGGCGTCTCATAAGAGTACATGTACTTGCTCTCAGTGCCGTGCTAATAGTTAGCCTTTATTCACTGGGTGTCACCGTCTGGACCAATGTTACGATCACCGTGCTGGCCTTTTTATGAGTTTTTGCTTGTTGATGTTCGCATCGTAGTTCATTTTGTGCCGCTCAGGCTGTACTATGGCCGACACCCCGAGAGTCGGTGGGGTCGCAACACCGTCCGTTCAAGTTCAGGTCCTCTGCGGCCTGGCCGCCTCTTGGATCTGTGCGCAAAAAAATTGGTGTCAATTTTAACAGGCATTGACTCTTGCTTACAGTCTTAATGGTCGGGATGATACCGACGAACCATAACATGTGAATACCACCACCAGAACGTCTGTGGACTGTTCACATCGGCAAATATTCTTGTGTGGCTCCTCATTGTCGTCTGTAAGTCTTAGGAATACTCCCTTTATGCAACTTTATTAGTCTGACACGCTTGCCTAGTGTTCAGGGCGGCGTATGCGACTTATCGTTGCGCTATTAAGATCCACGGAGCAACCATGGTACTCCATCCTACACCGCCTGTGGGGCAGCTTGGCTTCCTTCTCATGTCGCCGATGCGGAAGGAGCCGTAAAGATCTAGCCCACTATTACTCCCAGTCTCGATGATTATGCTCTCCGCTACATTCCGTACTTGACTGAATTAAATTCTGTGTGTTGAAGGACTGCCTTGTGAAGAAAACGTACCTTTGTTGGCAATTCCGCACTCGAGGCCTGAGGGTGCTGTGGTCAGATGATCATTACACCCCTATCTCTCCTCCAGGCATCGTCCGTCGCTCACCTGACTAACTTTACAGTAAGTTGAAAATTCGTTTCACTGGGCTCAGTAAGACTTGAGTTCTTGCTCTCCCATCTACTTTAATGTCTACGCATGGTTCAAAATTTGAACTAACCATAATATGAGCCCAAGTGGGACAATGACCACCAAAACCGGTTGAAAACGGGCCCAACGATCCTATCACATCGCGATTCACCTGGAAATTCTAGATATTTCGTTTGGGAGAGTGGAGGGAAGGAATTGCCTACGCAGACTTAATTTTATGGGTCTCCGTAGTTCACGCTCGCATTGCGGAATGACATCCTGGATGTTCCAAATGTGGGAATGCCGTTTTGTCCATCGCCGATCTTTGATGAACTTCCCACGATGTCATTATCTGTCATTATGTGCGTTGTTTCTTTCTCCCACCACTGCAGTAGCTTCCTGTGCCGTTCGATACCTTTTGCCGCTGTTCAATGCTCAACCCACAAGTGTATCGAAACCTTCGAACTTCGCCCCAAGTAGAAAATGATTATACTCACCGATGAGCTCTCCAAGCAGCTTGTCGGATTCAAGTGCGAATGTACGTTGAATCCGCTCCAAAAGTTTCAGTATTTTGAAGTAGTTTTAAGTCATGGATGCCCCCATCGTTGTGCTCAATGTAACTCTGAGTCCGAGAAGTCAGCTTCGTCCCCACACTTTGTGAAGCGTAGAATGTCGTGGGGAGGCTGTTGTACGGTAAGAAGCCATCTTCGGGCCCTGTTTTTGTTCTTTTCATGTACGTCGATTTCCTAGCGGCAACTTGTATTTCCTCTTCTATTTACATTGCGGAACTGTGGGTGGCTCGTCGTCGAAATGCCTCTATGTTTGCGTCGGCCCATGACTGTTCATCTCGCCCTCTCGAACTGAATTTAATTCTTAGGGATCTTCCAAATCCTAATGATCCTGTACTTCTTGTTCACGCCAACGGTACTGATGATACTGTAAACTTTTCTCCTTTGACATTCCTTCTGGCGAAAAAATCAAATAACGGTGTTCAGGTTGCTTCGAGGGCGTACTCCGGGATCTCAGCACATACTCTCCCGCACAATAACGCAAATTTATGTGATATGCGCACTTGGCTTGACTTGGATCGCAGGCTATTTCCCGAAAGTACCCTAATGGTTTGTACTTTACGCCTCATCAACTCAGGAATTACATGCATCCAGATAGCGATTAACACGAATGTCTGTCGCCGCGATTCTTCAGTGGCCTGTGTCCTGTTCATCATTTCGAACATCTCATCTTGGGGTCTTTTCCTCACATGTGAGCTGGCGAATCCCCATTGACTTTGCTCGTCTAATTTATTATCTTAGCGTTCGGGGCTGCATACGCGATGTATCGCAGAGCCGTCGCTCTGCACGGGACCACAATGGTCTCAGTGCCAAGTCCTCTGCCATTGGTTCCCGCATGTCACCTTTCACTGTATTTCGGATTCCACTCGGGACACGAAAAATCAACATTCGGGCTAAGTCTTCTCAATTACTGCGTGCTGTGCAAACATGCTTTGTAAAATTGGATGCCAATCTTTACTTAGTTATAAATGGGTTGTTCAGTTCTGATTGGCGACGCCATAGTTACCTCTGTCAACCTTTGTGGCAAACAGGTACTTGAACCAAACATAGAAATGGCAGCAAAGCGTTGCAAAGTGTGTACACAACAAGGCTAAATTGAATCCGGCTTTTAATGTTAAGTAGGTGCACATCGGCTTTATTTCGCAGAAGCTCATATGTCTTTCTCGGAAGCTACAGATCTAGCTGTCGATGGGTAACCATCTCGCGCATATGCTGCACTCGCCAACTTCACCAGCCTGAAGTCATAGACAACGACCCCGATGTGCGGCTTTGGATAATTCTCGATTGCCTGACCCTGCCCGCCCTTCACTGAAAGGGTTTCTCGGTATAGTATATAAGGAGGGCGGGTTTGAGTGGTACAGAGGACTCCCGATTCAGTGCTGTACCACTCAAACCCGCCCTCCTTATATACTTTACACTAAAACTCTTACACTATGGTGATTACACTACCGGGTATACATGTGTTAGTTCTGGTAGCTTAATCAGGTATGCACGTGTCCGTGTTATGTATAGGATCTACTGATCTACCCCCTAGGTTTCCAATCGTTGCATGCCAACCTTTAATCCACTGCATGCTAACTTTGGATTATTAGTTAAAACGCGTCTTTGGTGTCCCCCGAACAGGACCTTCAGATTCAGAGAGCATAGGACTCTAGCTTTTGATAGAGCCCCCAACTGTCCTAATCCGCCAAGTGGTTACCGAGTTATATCACATACTCTACCGATCTTAATTAGGAACCTGTAAGCAGGTCCGAGCCGCGTTCCAGACCACTACACCAAAAGGTAGATAATTGATTAGATAGTACTAATCAATCGCGCGGCTATATAAGGACTTTGGGATGTGTCGTAATCAGCATGATTACAGAACCTAGTTTTGGGTTGGTAACATTGATCGGTTTAGTAAGTGACCAGATTAACTGTTGCTGGTTAATCCGTCCCAAGCTGACCTCATCACATGACCCGTCGCGCCGCGTCAACTATGCAAAGTCACCACAACAAATGGTTAAACCATGGTTTAACATAGCCGCCTTTCTGGTACGAGCCCTCAGAGTGGATGTTATTCTAATTCTCTGCCTTGTAGGCCCCACTGTAGTCTAAATCCCAAAGATCAACTAGTGTATAATACATCTGTTGGTTTAAGGAGCTAAACCAGTATTCATGTTTCTGGTCAGTCATCCTCTCAGACGGACTCGCTATGGTCCTTCGTGGGTTGAGCCTATGGATAACCATTTGGGACTCATGTTATCCCTTAGATGCGCGTAGAACATAGTAAAATCGCAAAATTGCACCTATTTCACTAGTGTTCCATTTTCCGGCTTATCACTGCACTCTTCGGGTTGTCGAGCGCGGTATCACTCTCAGCTCCCTCAAGGCATTCATCTTGCACTCACAGTGCACTCTGGAGGAACTCCAAATTGACGTGTCATCAATATTTGAGACAACATACCACAAGGAGTTGCCCACCATCGGGACTCTTATGCTGAAGCTTGAATAACTCAAATATTTACTGTTCGCTTTCTGCTGGTGCGCCCATCATCACTCATTATGTTGACACGGGAGTACTGAATTCCCACTGTGCAGAACTTTCGATAGCGCTGGAGTATTCTTGATGCTTGACTATATAATTATGTGAGAGTGGTACATCCTTTTCTAACTGTAGGAATCACGGCGCGGTTAAAGTGCATGCTGAAAAACATTTTTTTTTGCAAAAAAACGAGTGCTCACAATACAATCACTACATATGAGCTGTCCGCAGATGGGGTACTTGGAGAGCGGCGTTCCGTTTCACATTTCATAGCCAATGCACCACACTTCGTGATAAAGTCGACCCAAGATTTCTTGCGCAGTTTTCATGGCGACATCAAGGCCACTTCACAAGGCCAGCCGTTCCAATACTGCCTAATGTGGGGTAGCGAGGCCTACAATAACCGGGATCGGGGGCGCTGCTGGCACAGCGGTGGCCTGATCCGTTGAGTAAAGATTTATTTCCAGGTTTTTTCGAGATGCGGTCCTGCAATTCCAACCTAAACGCTATACAGTGTCAAAACCCGGATCCGAAAAATGCCCGGACCCGAAGAAAATACATTTTAAGCTAGAACCCCGGGCGTATTCGGCTTGCTTCTTTTTCATGGAATAGCCACAAGGCCTATGAGTAATGTAATGTACAAAAAATTCGTATTGAGCTTGTTGGGCGCAAGCGAAAAATCAAAAAATTGCCAAAAATGGTTAAATCTCATTGATGGCGGCCGAGAGTTGTATATTCTGAGGACGATAGTAGGTCATTCATATCTAGGATCTTTTACATGACGAGTATTGTATTGTGGGATACCGCTCAGATGTTTCTGACCATACCCGGTCAAGGTAGGTGACGGGGATGAGTGCACTCTGGCGGTTGTAGGTAAATTTGAGTTGTTCAGTCTATTGATCCCTCTGGGGTCTGTCCCATGAGAATAGCCGAGAGGTTTCCTGTGGGAGGCGTCTGCAAGCATGTGAGGGTGTGTGGGGGCAAGAGAATGCAGAGAGAGTGAGTGAAAGGACCTTTCTGATCGAAGTTTTCGGATCCGGGTCAAACTCCAAAACTGGCCAAATAAGTGATGGCGCCATGCAACACAACGACGGGACCAAAAAATATGAAAGAATTTGTGTACACATTCAAAGGTATATAGTTCCTCATAGAGCACTTTTATTTATCAAATTCCCTGCGATGGCCCTATAATACTAGGTCAATTTTTTTTTTCGGAACCAGGTTTTAACACTGTATTCCATATCCACACTACATCTTCGGGCCAGGAATCGTCCCCTCTGCCTCCATCTCTAACAACCGATTCCCAAACTCCAGGAAATAATAGTCCGCATCTAAAAAAATAACGTGTCAGCTCACCCATCCATCGAACGCCCCCCCAGAAACTCACAAACAAGTCCATGGTCCGCCCACCTCCTCGGCGCGTATTCATAATTATTTATCGTCGCGTGCTGCAGGATCGTCTCCCAGTCACCGGGCCCGAGATCCACCGGTGCTGCTGTTGTCAATGCATCTCCTCCACCGCCCGCCCCCACCCCCGCCCTTCCCCTAAAAACGTCGCAGTTGGGGTGCGACACATGTCGATCGTCGCGCGCATGAGGCGCACCGCCGCCTCAAAGTAGCCTGGATCCGCGCCTCCAGGAATCGGATGGGCAGCGCAAAGGGCGCGGTGGATCATGAGGAGGCCGCACGCCGCGCACGCCGCGGCGGAGGAGTCGCGGAACGTGGGGCGCGGACAGTCAAAGTCCCTGCGGCGCGGTTAGAAGCGGACAGCAGAGGGATGGGGCGGACCCACCAGTGGGGGACGCCGTCCTCTGGGAGGCGCGAGATGAAGTAGTCCGCGAGGCGGATGGCGGTCGCGAGGAAATCTGCGCGCCCAGTGCGGAGGGCGGCGTTGGCGAAGCCGTGCTGTTTCGGAGACGCGGGTGAGTTTCGTGCAATAAAGGGTAGAGCACTGCGTACGATGCCCCAGGCCTGACCCCTGGACCACGTCGAGGTGTCTGCATAGCCCTGGTTGGCGAAGCAGTCCTGGACGCGCCCGTCGCGGGATTATAATTGACCACATGCGGCGTGCCCCGTCCGCGCGGATATGGTTCTGCTGCGTCGTCTCGGCGTGTCTCGAGGCAACCTGCGCGTACCGGGCGTCTCCCGAAATCGCAGTGGCTTCGTACAACAGGTCGAGGTCTGTGCAATTGTGTGACTTGGGTGGTTCAAGTGGGTAAGCGATACGTACTCATCATGCTAGGGAGAGTGTGAGCCAAGGAAAAGATCAAGCACGGGCACACACTTGTCTATTATCGTCAGAAAGTCAGTCTCGAATCGCTCTGGGCCAAATGCGTAGCGCTTCGTGATGCAACTGACGGAAACGCGTCAACAAGGACGGAGAGGGCAAGAATCCAACATACGTATCCCAGCTCCGGATGGTCCCCACGCGCTTGTCGAAGCGCGCGGCGAGATTGGACGCCGCAGCGAGCAGGACCTCCTTCGCCTCTGGGGTTCCATGCAGGCATATTGATGTTGAAAAGGAAGACACAGAAAACCTAGGCCATATAAGTCCCGCCGACTAAGAAGTTTGGAACGCACCTAAGTCGTGTGTGTCGGTCAACGTCGCGCAGACGGACTGGAGCGGATGAGACCATTTCTGGATCGCCCTCTCCCACTCGTCCAGTGCGATGGGCCGACGGTGGTGTTGTTCTGGAGGGCGGCACGGCGTCGCAAGAGCCAGAGAGACCCAGGAAAGAAGCCTGGGCATCGGTTGTAATTTTGTGGGCTGGAAATGAGCGGACACCCACCGCTAGTCCAAAATTCCTTGGGACTGTATTCGTACGCGTTGGGGCCGCCGGCGGTGGTGTATTCAGGGTATCCGTGCGCAGGGTCTAGACGTTGTGCTACTTCCCACAGTCTCGCGACATTGGACTCTGCGTACAGCTCGGACAAATTCAAGGCAGCCATGGAGAGCTGAAACGAGAGTGCTCTTCTCCGTGGGTGGGCCGGCGGAGCGGGGCGGAGCCCGGGAGGAAACGGGCCGAGTCTGGCTTGTCATGGGGCGGGGTCGGCCGCCGCCGCCATTCAAGCGGTGTCGCGGAAATCCCTATTTTATGGCGTTTGGAGCGGGATCCCTTGCAGGCGGACACCCTCTAGACTCTCAATCATGACCATGACGCTCAGCCAGCCCGTTCACCTCGACAAGACCGACCACATGTCTATGTCCTCCGAGGGCACGGGCAAACCCCAGTTCCAAAACATAGACGCCGTCCTCGCGGATACAGACGCCGCCGCGTATGTTGATCACACCATAGTTATCGATGCGGCCACAAACACCCGCCTATTAAAAATAGTTAACCGCAGGTCCGTCTCATGTCCATTCGCCTCGTCGTGGTTGATTCTGGACCAGAATACTCCCTTTGATGTGTCTTGCGTACCTGTGTCAAGCGCTGGACAAGTCCACCACGGCCACAGCGTCCATCATGGGTCTCCGCCCCGATACGTGAGTCCATCGCCAACCGTTCGCCATCCTCTGTAACCTTGTCACAGACACATGACTGGTCAAGACTACGCACTGACTTCAACATTCGTTTGGATTGGAATCATTGTTGGTGCGCCGATTTTCACCCCCTTGTGCGTTTGCGTGTTCACACAGTCAAAGGCGAATTCCCGGCAAACAGAGCTATCCAAGTGTTCCCCGCCGCCAAGCTGCTCGGAGCAAGCATGATTATCTGGGGCTTGGTGCGTCGGTTTCCCTACGCTGCTTCCCTACTCACATATATACCGCTCTAGCTCCTCATCCCCTCGGGCTTAATCCTTGACTATCGCCCCCTCTTCGCCTTCCGATTCCTCCTTGGTTTTTTCGAGTCTGTCATTGCGCCTTGTCTCCTCGCCATCACTGTTATGTGTAAATTGCCAATCCAACACCAATCTGCTGTCGGTCTCAATATTTCTTTCCGCAGGGTACAAGAAATCGGAACAGCCGCTCGTATCTGCGGCCTGGCAATGTATGCTGGGGGCCAACAACGCGATCAGTGGTCTCCTCGGTTATGGTACGCATTTCTTCTATAACCAAGCTTTTGCTCACCTCTCTGGCAGCATTCTTCCACGTCACACACGCCGGCCTCAAATCATGGCAGATCCTCTTTCTCATTGTGCCGCCATCTCCATCTCTCGGGCGCGCTCGTAATCTGGCAGCTCCCCGACTCCCCTGCGCGCGCGAGGATGTACTCGGAGGAGGACAAAAAGCTTTTCGTCGAGCGTGTTCGGTCGAACGACCAGGGAATCAAGAACAAGGTGTATAATTCCTACCAAGCGCGGGAAGTCGTAAGGACCCCGCTGTTTGGGTACGCATGCCCAAGTTATAATTGAACCACCCTGTGATCTAACCCTTATGTGTGCAGATGTACTTCCTGTTATTCTTCCAAAAGTATGTCCTGTTCTCCTGTCCTTCCAGACAGCACGGGATTGACTGTGTATAGCACACTTATCGTTGGCGGCATCGGGACCTTTGGCAGCATCCTTATCAACGGCTCCTTCGGGTTCAGCGTCCTCAACTCGCGGCTTCTCAACATTCCCCTAGGCGCTCTCAGCATATTCTTCTACTTCCTGGGGCATTCCTAGTCACCAAGACAAGCAGGTGTGTACTTACACTCACGGAGTTTTTACACTCGGCAACTCACCCATGCTCACAGACGATCCTCATGATGTTCCTCTTCACCGTCCCAGCGTCATCGGCACATCGTCCTCACTGTCCCCACCAACGACCGCACCCGCAGCGGCCTCCTGTACGTCCCCTCCTCCCCTACGTGCCCGCGCTCATGCACCCTAGCTTCTCCTTCTACCTGATGCAGTCCTTCGGCGCGCAGAACCCCATGATCACGGGCATGCTGCTCTCGCGCAACGTCGCCGGCCAGACGAAGAAGACGTACGCGTACGCGATCACGTTCCTCGGCTGGGCGGGCGGTAATGCTATCGCTCCTCGTGCGCCTCTTTCTCTTCTTCATTGGTCGACGCTCACGCACGACACACAGAATCTTCCAAGCCGTCTGGGCCCTCGCTACATCAACTCCCTCTGGATCCATATCGCGATCTGTCGTCGTCCCTCCCCAATCCTCCCGTGCTAATCGCCACCCCTTTCCCACAGACTGCACCTTCATCGTCACACTTGTATTCACGCGCGCCTCCTCATGCGGCGCAACGCGGTCAAGGACCGCGCGCAGGCGGAGAAGGGCGGCGCCAACGAGCACCTGCACGCCTTTGAGGACCTTACGGATTTGCAGAACCCCGATTTCAGGTGCGTTTCCTCTCCCCTCTTCCTTCTACTCCCGAGCCATTTTCGTTTTTATGTGTCTGACGGCTGTGGCAGGTACTCGTACTAACAAGACGTTCATGACTGTTCATGACCATGAATCAATTATTTCTTTAACGTATCCTGGAACGCGTAACTTGTACACTGTCAATGAAAAATATAAATATCTTGAACAATGGGTTGGATTTTGCCAAGATTTTGCTGAACTTTGTGTCTGTCTTTACGAGACAACCGACTCTGGTGCCCTAGATTTTTCAAATTCACGAGCAAGCATAACATTCACACTGTAAATGCAAAAAATCACCGAGATCTATGGGACGCAACTTCAATTCAGTGACGATATAATTCGTGTGGTACAGCCAGAGATCGCGGAGAAGGCTGACACGGCGCGGAAGGCGAGAAGCGGTCGTATGCGTTGGTAAAAATCGACCCCAAATCCCAGATGCCACTATCAGGCCTGTAACAACTCCTACATACATCTACCATAGGCCACAATTGCCAGGCAGCGGGTCAGTGCAGTTAATTGGTTAGTGTGGCTCAGTCAGAACAACAGTCAGAATCTATTCCAAGTGACGCAGACAGTACCCGAGTTTCACTCCAGTTCAGTAAATTAATCTGTGTGCGAATCCTCGTTGATCCTATGTTTTTTCTCTCTCTCAAGATCTACTCAATCACTTCCCAGCGACTTCGTGCAAATGAGAAAAACCTCGGAGGAAAAAATTGAGCGTGCGGAACCCCTAACTTCGCGTGTTACGTTGCATCCGCGGCTGATCCGCCTCCTGTGTCTTCCGAGACCATATAAGACCCAGTCAACCTGGCTCCACACTCATCCTTCTCTTTCTTCCCACCATCATGTCTTCTCCTACATCTTCTATGGATATTATTCTGGGCGCTGTCGTACTGGCGGGTATTCTGGGAGGGTTGTGCGTATACGCCCTGTCTCGTATTGTCAAGATTTTCTTCTGATATCTTATTCAGATTCTTGGGCGCCGCATGCATCCAAGTGCGTGTGCTCTCGTCTCGCGTCTCACCTCATCTAACAATAACAAGACATACAACTATTACCACAAATACCGCTCAGATGATATCATGGTCAAAGGCGCCGCCGCCGTTCTGTGGCAAGTTCATTGTCAGATGTTAGCTTCGATTTACTCAGCTGCTTGTATCAAGGGCTGCAAATGCCCTACAGTTTGCAGTGTACACGTATACGATCTGGTACTACGTTGTAGACGCGTTTGATACGGCATGGGTACCTCAAGTCATGAACTGGTCCGTTTATTCTTTGTTCATCACCAAGCGTTTCACTGAAATCTGGAAAATACAGGAGTTTCAAGGTATTGCATTTTATCACCGCGGTGAAATTAGCCTGACGACTTCACAAAACAGTTATCTACGTGGCTTTCGGTGCGTCTCTTCATCGCTATATTCGAAGCCGCGAGGCTCACGCGATGATAGGTGGCACTGGTCCTCCTCCTTGATATGTGCGTACCTTCGGTTGCATTGCTTTTTCCGGCTTCTTACCTTCCGGGTAGCTTTTACACCATTTATCTTATCAAATGTCGGTGCAACCCAGTTCACTCCGGAGCGGGTGACTGACTACCTTCCAGTGGCTCCAACACTCGTCATCCCCGGTCTTGTGGGCGTAACTGTGGCTGCGGGAAATAGTAAGCCGTTTATTTTTGAGGAGTCGAACAAGGCTGACCTCTCCGCGCAGTCGTTGCCGTTGGTAAGACATATTCTTTGTCCGAGAGCAAGTTTCCCACCTAATATGTTCGTCTCTGTTCAATAGTCCTAGGAGTCAGAATGTGCGTTGTCCATTTGTTCAACCCCGCCAGACGTTTAATTCCCCCTGTTCAGTATCATCTTCACGCACTTCACCAATATCTATGCCATCTCCAGTTCGGTACGTATATTCGCACACCCTCCATCCTTTCAATCGTCTGACGCGAATTTATTCGAGGCCTTGATTTACCTGTTCTTTGGTCTCTTCTGCGTCAAATCCACGAGCATCGCAGCGGCAATGACCTACTACTTGTACGGATCGAACGCTGGTTTCACCAGGTCAGCCATTTTTCAAAAAAAACCCTTCGCCAAGCTAATCTTAATTGCAGGGACAGCAATACCTCCGTGAAACGCGCGATTAAGCTTGTCGTTGGAAGCTCTTTGCTCGTCGCGTTCGTCCACCTTCTCATTTATAACCCAGACTTCCTGACACATTCCGGCAGCGTTTGTTCCTTCTGCGTACTTGCATGCGTATGTTCCCTATTTATTTCTCCTGCGGAACTTTAATTGACGCTACATTGGAAAGCATCTGGCGATGCCCATAGCATGAGCTGCGTTGTTGTATACATGATCGTTTCAAAGGGTACGCCTTGTTCGCTCCAGCCTCGGCCTTGGAAATGAAACCGGCTCTGATCCCTGATTATGATACAGTGTATCACAACTGCTTCCTTTCTTTGCTGGCATGTCGGGCGCAGCTGACTGGGGTGCAAAGCCAAGACGTGGCGGAAATCCACAGTCAAGAGGGGGCTCAAAGTACTATGGTTGACGGTTCTGAGGATGCGAGTTTGAAAGCGTAAATATTACTTGAGCATTTTAGGACTACGTAGTTTAATTAGGCACGTAAACAGCACAATTATTTTCCCGTTCCATGTCGGAAAGCTCTAGTGCATGTTGAGGAATCGGGCAGTCGAATTCAGAACCACTGGACCTTTCTGCGGAATTTTGTATTCCCAGTCCGCTATATGTCGAACGAAGTACAACCGTGGAGTCCTCTGGAGGGGACTAGATTCCGAGTCCAGCAGAACTTGAAGTCCTGCGATCGTTAGACCTTCGCTGTAAATTGTCGAGAAGAACACTAAGGCGAGGCGGTCCGTTGGAAATATTGCTGGTTGGATGCCGGGGGTAGGTAGGTAGGTCGGTAGCATTAACGCCGGTTTCCGGGTGGAAAAAAACTCTTGTTAAGGCAGTTGGAATTGGTTGAAGTGGTGATCCCATCACGGTAATCAGCGTCAGAGATGATTGCCACTCATTTGATTGTCGATGAATGCCGGGTCAGCGGCGAGGATCTGCCGAAGGGTTGTACATACTCAAAAAATGCGTGTGACGGCACTCAGAGTACTTTCAAAACGGTTAGTCTCAGTGCCAGCCTGCCACGACATCCCAGTTTGGGAACCCTGTCGTGTCATCGTGGCAGGCTGGCACTGAGACTACAAAACGGTAATTTGACTCTGTAGCAACGTTTTCTTGTGGTAAACACTTGAGGAGTAAGAGATGTTTATTTTATATCTACAGCAAGTTGCAACAACCGCGAACAGCGGTGGTAATATCAATTGGTGCGACCCATCTACCCACAAAAGGTAATGGTAAAGTCTGCCCCGAGGCTAGAGTCACAGTACCACAAAGCTGTTCCGCTCGACTCGTCGTAGGGGTATGCGTACGAGTTGGGGCATGCGCTCTTGAAATAATCGTAGAACGCGACCCCGGAACTGGGGCACGTCGCGGGGACATCAAATGAGCCCGAGCAGCAGTTCGCAGAGTTGGCTAAGATTTAAATGTCAGTGGGTGTTGCGGCATGCTACGCGAAATCAGCGTACAGGGGTTGCCATCTAGGTTGGCTTTGCAAGAGCTATAGCAGCCAGCAATCTTGCCGGCCGCGTCGTCGACTGCGAGCGCGGAGGGGCCTGTTGATGAAAAGGTCTCAGATCATTGTTGGTCGGCCAAGAATGATAGATATAAGTACGGACAGTTCGGGTTCAGGTCGACGGGGCACGAGGGAACGCCGCATCCGACATTATTTGTAACCGTAATTGGGACGTTGAAGCCGTCAACGAGCGATACTGTCCGGGTGTCAAGACCTTGTAATATAATGATGCTCAGCTAACGTCACCCACCGTCGTAGTTATCTGTAGTTCCGCCGCCGGAGAGGGTAAACTCTGCCACGGTGGCGGGGGGGACTCCCTGAGGCCAAATTTAAGAGAGCAGGGGAATTCAAATGTGGCTGAACATACTGTTCCAGTGTGGGCGTCGCAGAGGCTGCGGGGCGTAATTAAGTAAGATGGAAAATGGAGGATGATGAGGGACACACAGTCCGCCGTTGCAGCCTCCCGTAACGCACGAGTTGGGTCCAGGGTTGCTGGAGAAATCACATTCGGTACGCGGCTAACGAGGAGATTAACTAGTGCACGCTGAAGGCCGAAGGAAATACATACCCAAATGCGTCCCGCAGTCCAGTTATCCGGGACGTTGAATGTGACCGAAGAGCCGGCAGAGGCTTCCCACCTGCACCAGTCGTTATGACAAACTTCAGGAAAATATTATAGTATATACCCCGTCGGCTGGTCTGGAAGAGCGCTGCCGACGTTGAGGTCGGTGAAGATCTGCGAGGATTGAGTCTTGATCATGCATGTGAACAGACTGAATTACCGCCGGCCTGTGAGTGGTTACAATGAGCGTTTGTTCGCATCTCATAGATATAGAATTGCTCTCACCAAACTGTGTAAGAACAACTGTTCTTGACCGTAAAAGTGCGGGCCGATACAACCGACACAATAGCGAGAGAAATGAGTGAGATAGATCCCTTCATGGCAATGAATGAATGGGTTCAGAAGAAGTAATGAGGGAGAGAGTCTGGGGAGACCAACGACAGTGGGGGAGAGGGGAGGGGGAGATAGACTGTTTGACCTATTTGAGGACTTTATATGCACATGCCTGCAACGTAAATCAACAGAACAGCATGCACACACAATTATCTCCGGATTTCAAGGCAATTGGAAAAGCCTCACCACTTTCAAATTGATCCGTCTACTCGGCTGGTAACCAAAGCCTCCTGAAGCTCTTCAGCGGCGTTTTCACAGCCTTTCCGAGTTCGTTCGAAATATCAAAGGTTTCAAGTTGAATACTTTGGAGGAATTTATATCTCAGGCAATTTTTCGACACATCTTGGACCGGGGGATGAGGACACCTGTTTCGAAGGCGAAACTAACAACTGAACAATTCAACATGGATCGTCGCGGATCATTGGACAAATCAGGATTGATCTGCTCCCATCATTGACGCGTCATGCGTGAGTAGTTCCTCTTTCGTATCCTTCGCTATCCTTCGCTATCCTTCGACCTTCCCCGTCCGACGGTCCGCTTGCCGTGGGATCGCAGTGGTGTTCAGTTTCTGTGACAACTGCATCAAAGGCAGGTTGTTGCATCCCGACAGTCCCAACTCCATGCTGTATATTTGACTCAGCAACCACCACAAGGTTCTGGCTCCACATCTCTTCACATATGCCGCACGATTCTCCTTTTTTTCTTGCGGTGTTCTCCGATAAATTCCGCTCTCTGGGACTCCTGGGAGTGGGCAACGATGGCGTTTCGTTAACACTACAAGCTCAACTTACTCCTGATTAGCTGACTTGCTGCAGCTGGGTTCAAGTTATACACATTGAAACCTGGCTAGACATTCGTCCCATACTCTCACGCCCTCTTCGGAAGATTTATTACCGCGCCGTGAGAAGAAATAATAACTGGTAGTCCAACTCGTGGTAAGCGACCAGAAGCGAGTCTACCAAGCTTCCCACGCTAATGGGACCCCGTACTGTAGAGTGTCTTGGACTGCGAGCGTCAAGTCATCGATGCGGACTCCGTGGAGCTCAACCACAACATATAAACTCAAACATAGGTCTTTCTTAAGTATTCAAATGAAGTAGTTCAATTTCAACAAGGCTGGAAACCCCGAGAGGATTCGGACAGCCCGGTCCGAAATCCGATGGTCAAGTCTGAACAATTGAGTTGGTGGGCATTTGGAGTTTCAGCGTGTAAACAGTTTGTGGCTGGTCATCAAAACAGGGCTCCACTGCGGTGAACTAATGCGACCGGTGTTAACATCGGATCACCTACCCGGAAAATTAGAAAATAACCGATAACTGGCAGTTGTAACGCGGCAAAGTCTACCTTCACTGGGATAATACTTGGAATACAGATCACGTTGTGGGATATTATATATTATAACGGAACATTTACGGAAAAAAATATCTACTGTAAACCCAGACGCACTAAGGTATTCTGACTAAGCTCGCAAAACCACCCTCTGGACAGTTTGCGCTCTTCCGGAGCAACATTTCGACTATCACGGAAAATTATGAAAAGTGTGGCACGCCCATCCCAGGAGACCACGTATGGTGGGAGACCCGGGGAATTATCCTTTTCGGCCTGTGGCGCCGCTGGCATGTCGGCGCGATTCAGTGCGAAGAGCGACTCGAATGGAATATCCACAGTTTCTTTGTCAGTTCCCTGGCCCCAAGGTGCAGGAACCGCAGAGACGCCAACGGAAGCTCAGCATTCCTATCAAGATCCACCGCAGGAAGAAGAACCACCCGCCCAGAAAGTGATGGTCCAAGGCCTTTGAAAGCGTAGCGGATAAACGGATCCCTAGTTTCTCTAGTGATATGATCGACATATCCTTGAGAATTGGAGCGTGCTCGATGGATAAGTTTTGAAACGCGAAAGAATACTTGGGATGCGGTCTCCCTGCGTAAAACTTCGTCAGTGATCGAAAGGAATGTGCAGTGGATCAGTACAAGCCCAACACCGTAACGGATATCCAATCATCCTCGCAGAAGGTTGTCGGAGTACTGATGAAGGCCCCCGTGATTCCTCTATAGACATAGCCCCCATCCACAGCGTGAACCTCTGCACTCCCAGCCGACCTGTTTATAGCCGAGAGGTCAATAATTTCAGCTCTCCATACACCGACGCCTTCATTCAAACACGCTGAATGTATGCGGATGCCCAAGTATTAGAAATGAAGGCATAATCCAGGATCTCTACATCCTCATACCCGCTCTGCCATCCAAGGTTGCCGGGAGAATGTGCATCCCCGGTCGCCCTGACGTGAGCGATCTCTTCCTGGTAATTTTGAAATCCCAGTTTCTTCGCAATAAGGTCAGGATCCTGACAAAGAGTTAGAATTTAGGATGGTTAAAACTATGCACACATGTGCGTACCCAGGTAAGCTCTTCGTGGAAACGGTGCCATTCCTCATTTGCTGAACGGGGTGGCGTCCATATGGAGGCGTAGCACTCAGGACCAATTATTTTCAGATCACTGCGTGGGTCCCCGCACGAATCACTGCATTCACTCCTTGACGAGGAAGCCGAAGAGTGGTTCCGGTTTGTGTACGCTTCTGGACGGAGAACAGGCGCAGAAAATAGGATTGCAAAGTGTGATCCTTGGTCAAAGGGTCGTCATTCCAATTTTCACGACGTCTTAGCTCCCTATGTGGATTTTGAGATAACTCCCTGATAAATAATGTAGACTCTGCACCTCCGCCATTGGGTCCCTGTCGGTATCGCAGTCAGGATGAAGAGGTCATCATCATGCACAGCGACATCCAATATATCTTCGTGCTCAAACTTGATTTCCTCTACAATCTTGGGATGAGAGGGATGGCCGGGTTGTGTGGTTTCCGATATGGCCAGTTGCACTCCAGTCACATCCCAGACAATGCCAACGCCATCTGGGCAGAGAGTCGCGCGACTCGTCGATGATATAGTTAAAGAGATTGGTTTCAAAGACATGAGGCGCAAGGTAAGTTGGCAAGAGTGGATACTGTGGGTCCTAGTCTAAATACTGTGGGTCCTAGTCTACGTACTTGTTTCAGTCAAATCGCCGATCAGGTTGGAGGGATGGTCTTATTGTCCTATTTTTATCTCGGCCGCCAGATAGATAAACCGATCTCCGTGCTAGACCGGATTAATAACCGGACAGGTGCGGTGTGGTACGTAGTACTAGTAGCTCAACTTGATGCTTTTGGTTTTGACGCTCTTGGTTCTGTGTTGTCTTACTAAGTATAATGAAGAATTTATTGAATTAAAATTTTAAGTCCCCAGCTTTTTCCTCTCCCCATTTCCCAACTTCGGAACCAAGTTGAACTTCAACTTCAACTTCACACGCACAGCTTTAGTGATGGTCTATCACTGTGACTAACGTGTCACAGGCATTCCCGATCTTGCTGGCAACCACGAGCGATAATGGTCTAGCCTCTAAACTGCCTGCTTCGCTTCCCCTTCCGTCTCCAGTGCATTGAAAATGCCACCTGGATTCACATCGTACAAGTATGAGCCGCTCAATGCTGGCGATGATGCGGTCGGCCCACATTTTCATCATTGCGCCTGAATGCACCTCAATTGACCGAGGTACAGGGAAATGGAATTGAAGGAGAAGAATACGAGATGTGCGGCGGAACCGCAACGTCCCACATGCATGAGATGGACGGCATACACGATGGGCTGGTCTGTCCCACCGAAGAAGAACTGGCAATGCTGAGACGCGTCGGAGACGCCATCCCCTGGAATGCTTACTGTAGGCTGTTATTATTTTTTCAGCCATTTATTATCGGCCGACAACTTTTCCAGTGATCGCGATCGTGGAACTAGCTGAACGGTTTTCGGTGCTCGCTGTTTTTCTGGTTATTTTCAGCGTCCTTGCTGATTTTATAAAAGTTCTACGGTGCTGGTGTAGTTTTCGTAAGTGTAATTCTCAAGAAACGTGGTTACAAAATAATTGTCGATAGACGAATTTTATTCAGTATCCACTCCCTGTAGGTTCACACACCGGTGCGGGTCTGCGTAATGGACAATCTGGTGCGCTCGGTAAAGGTGGATGCATCTTCCCAAGTTCTCCGATTTATTCTCTGATAATTCACATTCAGGGCAGCACGCATCCACCGGAATCACGACATCCTACCAATTCTGGTTAATTATGTGCAAAAAACTGACTTCAGAGGTTAACGTGTAATATCCAGGTGCAACGTCACCCCGTTCCTCGTGCCTATATCGCAGATGTGCACCTTGGGCGCTTCAATACCATTTGTGTCGCCGTCGGGATCGCACTTCTCGGCCATATCATACTCATCGTCTCAGCCGTCCCCGGGATCATTGAGTATCCCGACACATCGCTGCTGACCTTCATTCTCGCGCTTGTTA